>SJYV01023049.1:0-38984 GCA_006410875.1 Neotragus pygmaeus
TGCCACCTCTTTTTAATATCTTCTGCTTCTGTTAGGTCCATACCATTTCTGTCCTTTATCGAGCCCATCTTTGCATGAAATGTTCCCTTGATATCTCTAATTTTCTTGAAGAGATCTCTAGTCTTTCTCATTCTGCTGTTTTCCTCTATTTCTTTGCATTGATTGCTGAAGAAGGCTTTCTTATCTCTTCTTGCTGTTCTTTGGAACTCTGCATTCAGATGCTTATATCTTTCCTTTTCTCCTTTGCTTTTCACTTCTCTTCTTTTCACAGCTATTTCTAAGGCTTCCCCAGACAGCCATTTTGCTTTTTTGCATTTCTTTTCCATGGGATGGTCTTGATCCCTGTCTCCTATACAATGTCACGAACCTCATTCCATAGTTCATCAGGCACTCTATCTATCAGATCTAGGCCCTTAAATCTATTTCTCACTTCCACTGTAAAATCATAAGGGATTTGATTTAGGTCATACCTGAAAGGTCTAGCAGTATATATGCCAGCATACTTGGAAAAGGTTACTTTACATTTTTCTCACTGAGTCTTTGAAGTCTCATGTGTAATTAAGGCTCACATCATCTCAGTTTAGACAGCTGCCTTCCTGTCACTCAACTCTCCACCTCATGGGGCTGGTGACGTCCATGCTTCCAGGCACTCAGCTGCCGCACAGGGCTGGGGGCTTCCATGTGTGACAGAGTGGTTCTAGAACTCTGTAGGTTGAGGACTACCTGGCCAGCTGAAGTGCTGCAGGACAAAAAGAAGCAGGGCAGCTTGCATATGGTGTAGTGAGTAGGACAAGGTGAGGTGGCGGACAAGAGGAGATAAAAAATCAGCCATGTTAGCAGAAAGAAATTTAGATTTTCTTCTAATACGGGATGCTCTTCACTTTTAGCCTTTGAAAGACTTATTTTGTGTTATGATGTAGGAGAGATGTGTAGAAACAGAAAATCGAAATAAGAAAATGTGGGGTAATTGTTTGCAAAGAGAGTGTATGAATTTTCCCACCACACACAGAGTTATTTGTGAAAATAAAGTAAAAAAAAAAAAAATCAGAACTGACCTGAGTTATCTCTAACTTTCCTGGTGTCTCTGGGGGCCGAGTTTACCTGCTTGCTCATTGTCAAGTCTTGTAGCAAGGACAGATAGTGTCCAGACCATTAATCACAGAGTAGACTGTTGATCCGAACTGCTGCAGGGAAGTACCTGTTTCTAATGTCTGCAATCTTATCCTTCCTTTAAGTGGTGATGTAGGATGGATGTAAAAACTGTACAGCCATAGAGATCTACAATTCCAGTCATATTAGTTGGACCCACTATGACTACGGTTTCTTAATTTAGTCAACCCAGAGGTTTAGGTTAGGGACTTTTGCTTTTTAGATGTGAAGTATCAGGATGGTGAGGAGGAAACAGCAACTCACTCCTGTATTCTTGCGGGGATAAGTCCATGGCCAGAGGAGCCAGGCGGGCTATAGTCCATGGCGTTCCAGAATCAGACAAGACTTAGCGACTGCACACATCAGGCTGGCACCCTGAGTTTGGAAGCCTCGGTCCACACGATTTTAGACAAAGACTTTCATTTGAGGTGGTTTAAGTAGACCCTGGCGAGTTATGTAAAGGTCACCTCACCACAGACTGGTCACACTACGGCAATTGATGTTGATGTTGAATTGATGTTGAAAGTTAGAATCAGCACTTCCCTGGTGGTAGGGTGGATAAGAATCCACCTGTCTTGTGAAGTGGACACGGGTTCCAACCCTGGTCCAGGAAGTTCTCACATGCTGTGAGCTAAGCTAAGCTCCTGCGCCACAGCTACTAAAGCCGGCTTGTCCTCGAGCTGCAACTACTGAGCTCGTTCCACTGAGAGCTGTGCTCCCCAGCAAGCGAAGCCACCGCAGTGAGAAGCCCGCGCGTCGCGACTAGAGAGCGCGCCCCACTTGCCGTCTCTAGGGAAAGCCCGTGAGCAAGGAAGACACAGCGCAACCGAAAATACATAAATGAAAAGGAAGCGAGAACCCCGACTGGATTTCATCCTCGAAGTCACGCCGGACACTGAAACAAATCTCCAAAATTCCTGTCACGACACAAAGCTCTCACGGGCACGCGGCATTTAGGGGCGGGAGGCTTGTTACTCCCTGTTCAAGGTTTTCCTGAACCTCTGGTGTTCTCTGCCCTGGGACCTGGGACCTCAGTTATTATTGATGAAGTTTCCCGCTCAAGAAGAAAGAAGAACCGGGAGGTGGGGTCTGAGGTTCACACACACACTGGTCTCCACGGAGCTGAGCCACTGGAGGCTTCTGTAGATGGCGGTGACCCTTCTTCAGGAAGGTTCCAGCTCTCGGTAGCGGCAGGAGGAGGCCCCCTCACCCTCCTCGGTGGGCCTCTGTGCCCTGATGAGCAGGCGGTGGGGAAAGCCCGCCACTGAGAGAGCCCCTTCCCCTGGGGCCTTCCCGCAGGGCCTGGCCGGGCCTCAGGCACCTGTGAGCGCGAGACAAGGCCCGTCCCGGGCTGCGGAGAGCTGGAAGCCCGGGGCCGCCAGTGACCGGAAAACCCTTGTCTCCCAGCAACACACACCTCGCAGAGTCTTACTAAGTTCAGTTCAGTCATTCAGTCATGTTCAACTCTTTGCAACCCCATGAATCGCAGGACACCAGGCCTCCCTGTCCATCACAACTCCCGGAGTTCACTCAAACTCAGGTCCACAGAGTCAGTGATGCCATCCAGCCATCTCATCCTCTGTCGTCCCCTTTTCCTCCTGCCCCCAATCCCTCCCAGCATCAGAGTCTTTTTCAATGAGTCAACTCTTTGCATTAGGTGGCCAAAGTACTGGAGTTTCAGCTTCAGCATCAGTCCTTCTGATGAATACCCAGGACTGGTCTCCTTTAGGATAGACTAGTTGGATCTCCTTGCAGTCCAAGGGACTCTCAAGAGCCTTCTCCAACACCACAGTTCAAAAGCATCAATTCTTCAATGCTCAGCTTTCTTCACAGTCCAACTCTCACATCGATACATGACTACTGGAAAAACCATAGCCTTGACTAGATGGACCTTTGTTGGCAAAGTAATGTCTCTGTTTTTTAATATGCTTGTCTAGGTTGGTCATAACTTTCCTTCCAAGGAGTAAGCGTCTTTTAATTTCATGGCTGCAATCACCATCTGCAGTGATTTTGGAGTCCCCAAAACAAAGTCTGACACTGTTTCCNTAGGAAGTCAAGAAATACCTGGAGTAACAGGCAAATTTGGCCTTGGAGTATGGAATGAAGCAGGGCAAATGCTTTGTCAAGAGAATGCACTGGTCATCGCAAACACCCTCTTCCAACAACACAAGACTCTACACATGGACATCACCAGATGGTCAACATTGAAAGCAGACTGATTATATTCTTTGCAGCCAAAGATGGAGAAGCTCTATACAGTCAACAAGAACAAGACTGGGAGCTGACTGAGGCTCAGATCATGAACTCCTTTATTGCCAAATTCAGACTTAAAATGAAGAAAGTGGGGAAAACAGCTAGACCATTCAGGTATGACCTAAATCAAATCCCTTATGATTTATACAGTGGAAGTGAGAAATAGATTTAAGGGACTAGATCTGATAGACAGAGTGCCTGATGAATTATGGATGGAGGTTCATGACACTGTACAGGAGACAGGGATCGAGACCATCCCCATGGAAAAGAAACNCACTCATTAGAAAAGACCTTGATGCTGGGAAAGATTGAAGGCAGGAGGAGAAGGGGATGACAGAGGATGGGATGGTTGGATGGTATCACAGGCTCAATGGACATGAGTTTGAGCAAACTCTGGAGATGGTGAGGAACAGGGAAGCCTGACAAGCTACAGTCCATGGGGTTGTGAAGAGTCAGACAAGACTGAGCAACCAAACAACAGCCTCCTTGACCTTCCCTGAGTTCCAAAAGGAGATTCAAACACCAGTTGCTTATCAGAGAAAGAAGGAAATGCAGAAACAAAGGAGGAGCAATCAAGAAACAATAGTGCAATGATTAAACAGGTTCCACGTTCCTCTTTGAGGAATCTACATAACAGTTATCTTTGAGTTTTCGGCAGGAACTAAGGCCTCCACCCAGGTGGAAGATGGTAACTTCATGCTGAGCACTAGATTCCTGAACATTGCTTTACCTCAGTTCAGTTCAGTTGCTCAGTCATGTCCAACTCTTTGTGATCCCTTGAATTGCAGCATGCCAGGCCTCCCTGTCTATCACCAACTCCCGGAGTTCATCGAGACTCATGTGCATCAAGTTAATGATGCCATCCAGCCATCTCATCTGTCATCCGCTTCTCCTCTGCTCCTAATCCCTCCCAGCATCAGGGTCCTTTCCAATGAGTTAACTCTTCGCATGAGGTGGCCAACGTAT
Source organism: Neotragus pygmaeus (assembly GCA_006410875.1). Classification (NCBI taxonomy): domain Eukaryota; kingdom Metazoa; phylum Chordata; class Mammalia; order Artiodactyla; family Bovidae; genus Neotragus; species Neotragus pygmaeus. The sequence goes on from SJYV01023049.1 coordinate 4,369, forward strand.
TGGAGTTTCAGCCTCAGCATCCATCCTTTCAATGAACACCCAGGACTGGTCTCCTTTAGAAAGGACCGATTGGATCTCCTTGCAGTCAAAGGGACTTGCAAGAGTCTTTTCCAGCACCACAGTTCAAAAGCATCAATTCTTCGGCTCTCAGCTTTCTTCACAGTCCAATTCTCACATCCATGCATGACTGCTGGATAAACCATAGCCTTGACTAGACAGACCTTTGTTGGCAAAGTAATATCTCTGCTTTTTAATGTGCTATCTAGGACGGTCATAACTTTTCTTCCAAGGAGTAAGCATCTTTTAATTTCATGGCTGAAATAACCATCTGCAGTGATTTTGGAGCCCTCCAAAATAAAGTCTGACACCGTTTCCACTGTTTCCCCATCTATTTCCCATGAAGTGATGGGACCAGATGCCATGATCATGTTCTGAATGCTGAGCTTTAAGCCAACTTTTTCACTCTCCTCTTTCACTTTCATCAAGAGGCTTTTTAGTTCCTCTTCACTTTCTGCCACAAGGGTGGTGTCATCTGCATATCTGAGGTTATTGATATTTCTCCCAGCAATCTTGATTCCAGCTTGTGCTTCTTCCAGCCCAGCGTTTCTCACGATGTACTCTGTATAGAAGTTAAATAAGCAGGGTGACAATATACAGCCTTGACGTACTCCTTTTCCTATTTGGAACCAGTCTGTTGTTCCATGTCCAGTTCTAACTGTTGCTTCCTGACCTGCATATANTCTTGATTCCAGCTTGTGCTTCTTCCAGCCCAGCGTTTCTCATGATGTATTCTGCATATAAGTTAAATATGACAATATACAGCCCTGACGTACTTCTTTTCCTATTTGGGACCAGTCTGTTGTTCCATGTTCAGTTCTGACTGTTGCTTCCTGACCTGCATACAGGTTTCTCACTCCTCTATATATTAAGACCATAGTCGTGGGGCTCCCCGGGTGGCTCAGTGGTTAAGAATCCACCTTGTAATGCAAGGGACATCGGTTCGATCCCTGGTCCGGGAAGATACCACATGCGGTGGAGCAACTAAGCTCATGCGCTGCAACTACTGAGCCCACGTGTCCTACAGCTCGGACTCTGCAACAAGAGAAGCCACCACAAAGCCTGCACACAGCAACGAAGAGTCGCCCCTGCTCGCCGAAACCAGAGGACGCCGGTGTGCAACAGAGAAGGCTCAGTACGGCCAAAAAGTAAAAGGAAAAAATAAATCTTAAAAAACAAAGGACTCTGAAAAAAAAAGGAATGAAAGAAGGAAGAATGCGATGAATTCTCCTATTGGGGTGGCCTGGACATAAGGGTTTTTTTTTTTTTTTTTGAGGTTTCATTGGAGGCAGGAGGATGGACAAAATGCTAAAGTTGCTCTGATCACCTCCTTCAGCTCTGGGACTCCACCCTGAACGCTGGTCTGGTCCTCACGTGTCTCACAGGCCTTCAGATCAGTGCAGACCAGCAGCAGAGGGCCTGGCGTGAGACCAGCTGTGTCGCACAATGAGTGACAAGACTTACAGCAGGATCTGGGGGGAAGCCCGCTGNTTTTTTTTTTTTTTTTGAGGTTTCATTGGAGGCAGGAGGATGGACAAAATGCTAAAGTTGCTCTGATCACCTCCTTCAGCTCTGGGACTCCACCCTGAACGCTGGTCTGGTCCTCACGTGTCTCACAGGCCTTCAGATCAGTGCAGACCAGCAGCAGAGGGCCTGGCGTGAGACCAGCTGTGTCGCACAATGAGTGACAAGACTTACAGCAGGATCTGGGGGGAAGCCCGCTGTCACTCGTGGTGGCCGCAGTTGCCCCCAAGGGCCTTTCCCGAGACGCGGTCCCACCGTGGTCAGTTCTCCTGGCTGTTTTCTAGGGAACATGAACGGGAACCAAGGGTCCTCAAGGACTCTCATCCAGGCAGGTTCCTGGTGGAGCTTCACACCCCTGGTTGAGCGTGGAAGAAGCAATAGGGGATTAGGAGGGTAACCTGCAAATCTACACCTGAGGTTGTCAGGTGGTGGTTAAAACAGTGGATTTTAAAAAAGTGGATGCTTGCTCGTGTCAATTTTGAAAGACACACTCTGCTTAAGTGAAGTTAGTCAGTTTCAGGGATCATATATATATATATATATAAATATGTGTCTGATACAGGTCCACGCTGGGATAAACCGTGAACCAGGGATGCCAGTCAACAGGACTGGAATGACCCTCATGACCTCTAGGTATTTTTTCCCCCACAAAGGCTTGCAGTTCGATTTGACCTGATTCTGGCATTTGCAACGAAATCTTCCCATTATTTTTTTTTTAAGTTGTAAAGTTTGATTTGATGCTTTCCGAAAGAAAGTTGATGCCACCACCACTGGCCCATTTTTGCCATTTCTCAAATGTATCAAATGAGTAAGGTGTCCAAGTTCTACTTTTTGGAGAGAAAAGTCAGCTCAGTGTATATAAACCTTTTAAAGTTGTTTTTCTTTCTTTTTTTTTTCTGTGGTCATGCCGTGGCTCATGGGATCTCAGTTCCCCAACCTGAGATTGAACTGTTGCCCTTAATGGAGAAAGCGTGGAGTCCTGGCCACTAGACTGCCGGGGAAGTCCTTGTAGAAACCTCTCAATGCTTACATCACCGTGAAGTGACAGGACCTCCTCACTCCGCACCTCTGATCTGTGACCTATGTCTTGCTTTGAAACATCACTAACTACGGGGCTTGAGTGCAATGCCTCATGAATCACGACAAAGTGGCTTCTTAGTATCGGCTCTAAGGAAATGCCTTTCAGGCTAATGACAGTAAACTGACTCACAACAAGCAATTTCTAGACTCCTTTCTCCACCGGTAATTTCCATTCCACTCAGGCGAGGTAGATCCTTCTCTTTCCACGTACAGCGATCAGCCTGGTGGCAAGGCAAGTACAACATGTTTCTGTCAATCTGTGCTCCTGCTGAGTCATGCTCAGCGTCATCACCGAGTCCTGGAATTTGCAAATCTGTAATCGGTTTTCAGACGATGAGTTACAATGTCAACACAATTATCCCAGCCTTGAAAAGCAGGGAAATGCAGCCGGAACTAAAAAAGAACGCTTGGGCGCTGGCGGGGCAGGTGGGACGCGGCCTGCTGTGTCAGGGGCAAGAGGCACTCCGGCCAGCCACGGCTTTCGGTTCATTTGGTATTACAAATAAATGGAACTTCAGAGGACTTTGAGGTGTAATTTTAATTTAATGTAAATCATATTTACATTAAACCTCTATAAGGACACTATATGTATGCGTGCTCAGTTGCTAAGTCGTGTCCAACACTTTGCGACCCTATGGAGCCCACCAGGCTCCTCTGTCCCTGAGATGCTCCAGGGGAGAACACTGGAGCGGGTTGTCATTTTTGCCTCTAAGGGATCTTCCCAACCCAGGGATCAAACCTGCGTCTCCTGTGTCTCCTGCATTGGCAGGAGGATTCTTTACCACTAGCGCCACCTGGGAAGCCCAAGTACACTATATCTGTCATTAAAATGTCTTAATATCTGTTAACACAGTCTCATAATTTTTAACACCAAGGAGAGTCATAGTCATACCAACATTACAATTTCTAAGAAGTATGCTAGTAGTAATTAATTTTAGTGCATCACAAATATAGAAATGTGCTGCCATGACGAACAAGAAATACCTGCTTATCATTTGGCAAAGGTGGAAAGAGGAGCTGGGGGGTGGGGCAGCTCCCTCTGCTGGAGGAGGGATCACACACTGCATGCAGTGGTCTTCTGGGAGGTGAGGCCACAGTGCTGGGTGGCTTAATTCTAAGATGACATTCCTTGTAAAGAGTACCTTCAGTTTAATAGTAGCTTGACTACAGAAGGAAAAAACACTGCCATCATATGTGTCCACATTCATTTAAAACATTTCCCTGATTTCCCTTAAATTCATAAATGTTAAGATATATAAAAATGTGATTTGTAGAAGTGAGGAAATGCTGTGCAAAGTTTAAGAAACATGTGTGTAGCTCCACCCTCAAACTTCCTCTTCTAGGTATTTTTCCTAGAGAAAACTCAGAAACACAGCAAAAAGTAACCCATGGAAAACTGTCACCATTCTGAAAGATAAAGTAAGATAAATATCAGTAAAGCGTGGCGCAGCCTCGTGAATGGATGTTTGCATGAGTGCTCAGCTGCAAAGTCGTATTTGACTCTTTGCAACTCCATGGACTCTAGCCTGCCAGGTTCCTCTGTCCATGGCATTCTCCAGGCAAGAACACTGTCATGGGTTGCCTCCTCCTCCAGGGGATCTTCCTGGTCCAGGAATCGAACCTGCATCTCCCGTGTCTCCTGCATGGGCAGGTGGGAAAGCCCAAATGGATGTTTGCACACCATTAAACTCGGCCTTAGAGAAATGGAAGGATGCTTGCGACACACCCATTAAGGGGAGAAAACTGCTAACCCAGCACATGGGAAGCCCAGGAGATGGGGAAGGAAACTGTGTCCAAAATGGCATGCCCTGCCCACTTCCAGACTGCCCCCGCACCGTTCACAAGCCCACAGCCCGTCTTGCAGATGCAGGGTGAGAAAAGACGGTTTTTCAAACACTGTGGTTATGTTGAGAACACGCTTCAGAACTACAAGCATTTCGGACAGAAACTATTTCTCAGACTCTGAAGCCATTACATGTCCTCTGATGTGTCACGCTATGATGGCCGCGTGGCTCCCAGAGTAGGAGCTTTAAGAATAAGTGACGAAGCGGTGCATGAACACGTGATGTGCTGAAACACAGGCAGATACGCCGAAGGGGCAGAGACCCAGTGTGTTTGGGGTGGCTCCTCGCCAAGGACATAGACAGCAACTTTTGTACTGAAAGCACTGCTCATTTCAGAGGAAAGTTGTGTGCTTGCTGGATATTTTTAGATTGCCAGAAGGTTCAAAGGAACCATGTAAGGCTGTCACTATAAAAATGAAAGCAAGCCCCAACCTTGGTATGATAATTTCTGCGATCAACAGCAAACTGCGGAATAAGAATTTAAAGCCCTGTTTGAAATCACGTGCTGCAAACCCAGGTCCCTTTCAAAGTCCGATCCCTATCAGCTGGCAGAGTTCGGGGCCACCCTCACAAAATGAGCGTTCTCCATGACAGCTTGCTGTTCTCGCATTACCAACGTCCTTGCGGCTCCCCGAGATCAACAGAACTGCCACGTTATCTACATAAATCTGAGAGGCAGGTTCATTCACACATCAAGTTTACCCGATCTTGCTTTTCAGCTGAGAAGCAGAATTGAAAAGGATTTCGGAGAGCATGTGAAACAGGAAGATTAAATTCTGTCATATGTGTACCGTGAACAAAAGTGCTAAGTTGGCACCGATGTCCTTTTTAGTCTCAGTGTCAGGATGATAAAGGTCGCGGGAGCAGGCCCCGGGCACAGCGGGGATCTTAAAGTGAGTGTGAGCAGGACACAGCAGCTGTGTGAGGGGAGCGTGAGAGCAGGTAAGTAGGAGTGGGCATGTCTCAAGAGGTGCAGCGTGCACGTGTACGGAGACATGCCTGCTTCAAACGTCTGTGTAAGCAGCACAAGTCAAGTGTGGCCCTCCTACCGTGCTAGGCAGCTTCTGTGTGCCCCACGGCCTGCGTCTGGAGGCAGGTGTTGGTGCTGCTGCTCTGAGACCCATTTCATCTACTGGACCTGTGTCTCTGCCAGTCCTTTGCTGACAAAGGAGGCCCATATCTGCCCTCAGCCATGAGCACCGCACACGGCCTTTCACCAAGACCGGGGTCCATGGACTGACTATGATGGGCTGCTAGTCTGAGCTTTCAGGCCTGCACAGATCTCCCTCAACCCCGCCAGCTGCCTAAGGCCCTACTCCTGATGCTCGAAGGGGCCCTGGGACCCAGCTGGCCCGACCTCCAACAGCAAAGAGGCAGGGCGAGCATTCCCTACACCCTGGCTCTCACCCACTATGGGCCACATGGACCGTTACATGGAAGCAGATGGAGCTGGGGGAGTGCCACTCCATGGCAGGGCGGGAGGATGTGGAGTCACGTGAGGGACAGAAGGACTGATGTGTGAAAGACATCATCAGTTCTCATGACAATGGCTTATGAAGAGTCTAGAGGTCAGTAGCACCAAGTACAGAAAATTAATGGGAGGATTGACAGAATGCTTAACCCCCAGGAGGATTTTGCTTGCTCCCTGGAAGAAAAGATATGACATACCTAGACAGTGTATTAAAAAGCAGAGACATCACTTTGCCAAAAAAGGTCCGTCTAGTAAAAGCTCTGGTTTTTCCAGTAGTCATGGATGGATGTGAGAGTTGGACTATAAAGAAAGCTGAGCACCGAAGAATTGATGCTTTTGAACTGTGGTGCTGGAAAAGAGTCTTGAGAGTCCCTTGGACTGCCAGGAGATCCAACCTGTCCATCCTAAAGGAGATCAGTCCTGGGTGTTCATTGGAAGGACTGATGCTGAAGCTGAAACTCCAATACTTTGGCCACCTGATGGGAAGAGCTGACTCATTGGAAAAGACCCTGATGCTGGGAAAGATTGAAGGCATACAGAGTTAAATACAGGGGCTGTGTGGGAAGCCTCACATGGCATAAGCTTGTGGCCTTGGAATATGTGCATTCATTCATTCATTCAATGCATGCTTGTGTGTGCGTGCGTGTATGCTAAGTTGCTTTAGTCATGTCCGATTCTTTGTGACCTCATGGACTGTAGCCCTTCAGGCTCCTCTGTCCATGGGATTCTCCAGGCAAGAATACTGGAGTGGGTTGCCATCCCCTCCTCCAGGGGATCTTCCTGACCCAGGGATCAAGCCCGTGTATCTTGTCTCCAGCATTGGCAGGTGGGTTCTTTACCACTAGCACCACCTGGGAAGCCCTCAATGCATGCTTACTGAGCATCAATTCTTACGTCCATTTCGGTAGCTTGTAACGGCTACACAAAGACACGCTAAGAGCCCGCCCTCTGGGCTGCAACAGTAAATACTCAATCCCTCAGCGCTCAGTCCTACTGCCCACCGGACTAGCATGTCGCAGGATTACGTTTCATTCTGGTGGCAGTTAATTAGGCTGCTGTGGAAATGCATGGCCTTTCCAAATACCCAAAGAGCACAGCAGTGACTGAGGAGCCTGCAGGCAGGAGGACTGTGTATCAGGCTGAGAACCCTGGACGGTGACCTCAGAAGCGTGGTCTGGTACATCCGTGTCAGACTCCCCATCACATATGTCTCCCGCCCAGGGTCCCTGACCTCCTTCCTCTTTCCCCTGCCCAAGTTCATTTCCTCTAGAAGAAAGGCCATTTACAATTCATATGAATATATTACAGAAAAGGGAAATGACTGTTTCAGCAATTCATCAGCACATCAACACGGGTGAAGCGAATGAATGACTGGCGGCCCAGGGACGTGGCCAGTTGGGGGCCCCAGGTGGGAACAGTGCCGTGGTCAATAAAGGAAAAAGGAGGCGGAGAGATGCTCCTTGTCACAGATCACAGGAAAGATGGGGGCTTCTCAATTCGCTTTGCAAAACTGTGAAACCCTTATTCTTAGATGTGATAAATATCCACAAATGTGCGCCCACTGTCATTCACAAACAGATTCTGCAGCTAATTCAACTTTCATTTACAAGGAATAATATTTGAAAAAACAACCAACCAACCAAACAACAGATAAATCTCAAAATCACCCCAAAGGGGGACTCCTTTACCGCATTCTCCTCAGGATGGGGTGGGGAGGGCAAGTGAGGACAGGCTATGAATGGAATTTTAGTTTGTACTTCGCTCCTTCTCCACTTCGCGTGCCTCCCTGGCGCGCAAGCTGTTCGTTTTGCCTCGAAATGCTGTGAGAACCCAGCAGTAAGTTCTAGGTCTCTGTGTGCAGTTAGAGCAAGAGGTTCCTTTCGGCCTCTCTCATCACACGTCACAGCTGCACACCCTGGGTGCCCCTTCTCCAGGAGGCTGAGACGCCTTGCCTGCTGCACTCAGGGTTCTGTTTGTCTGGGTGAGCAGCTAGTCTCTTTCCTCTCTGGAGCTCGACCCCGGGTCCTGATATTCCCAGATTCCGCTTAAACTGACCCGGTGCCCACCGGAGTGAGCTCAGCGCCTGCGGCCTTCCTGGACAGCTGTCCACAGCTTCTACCCCAACACAGCGGGAGGCCAAACCACTCTGGAACATCCTCCTCTCTCTCACTGGAAGCATAACCTTCACATGAAAATCTCATTTAGAGACTTCCCCGGTGGCTCAGATGGTCGAGAATCTGCCTGGAATGTGGGAGACTTGGGTTCGATCCCTGGATTGGGAAGATCCCCTGGAGGATGGCATGGCAACCCACTCCAGTATTCTCACTTNATGAAAATCTCATTTAGAGACTTCCCCGGTGGCTCAGATGGTCGAGAATCTGCCTGGAATGTGGGAGACTTGGGTTCGATCCCTGGATTGGGAAGATCCCCTGGAGGATGGCATGGCAACCCACTCCAGTATTCTCACTTGGAGAATCCCATGGACAGAGGAGCCTGGCGGGCTACAGTCCATGGGGTCACAGAGAGTCGGACACGACTGAGCCACTAACACTGCCACTTTCTCATTTAGAGGGCTAGATAAATAATTATTTCTCAACTTCTGGGTTTTTGGCCAAAACGTGTTTCAAAACTAGGAAAAGGCCATTTGGGTTTAAGTCTCCTGCTGAGTGGCCCTCTCCTCATCACCTTGGATCAGTCTTCCTAGTGAAGCAGGAGGCCCACAGCCCTTGAGAGAAGACCGCCCTTGGCCCAGGAGGGCGGTGTCTGCAGGCCAGGACCGCATGGGGGTCCAGCTCCGGGAAGAGTCTTCAGTTGTCTGAGACTGTTATACTTGGGCTGTGAATGGATGGGCTTCCATTATCTTGTCATCCACAGGAAATTAAACTCTCTTTCAAAAGGTGCTGGGCACATGAGCAGTTCCCTCTCTTCTGCAGAGCACGGCTGGAGCTCCTCTGAGCCTTCCTCTGGCCAGCGAGCTGCGGTCACGGTCTCACCTGCTTTACATCCTGGCAGGTGCAGCTCGACTGACTGTGAGTATGTAACGGTATGACACGCTGGGGGTCGGAAGGCAAGACCTGTGGTCGAACTGCGGGACACTGGGCCTCCGTAAAAACCTGGGCAAGGGCGACTAACCAGCTCGCTAGCACCTGCCCCAGAGGGTCCAGGAAAGGAGTCCTAAGTGAGACCCACTCAGAGTCAGAATCCCTCTCCTGGACTCTCACTGTAACTGTTCCTTCAGGTGGGTTTGCTTGTTTTTCCCTTAAACTCATTTTATAGATGTAGGGAACTGAGACTCGGAGATTCCGAACCTTTGGAAGATCATACCGCTGGTAACTGCTTTAGCTCAGGCATGCATCTGGGTTTGAATGGCTCCGTCGTAACGATGGTGACGGTCTTCACGATTACCGCGTGGTGATGACTCAGCACTCGCTCTGCGCATGAGCAGTCATAACGCAGGGTGGTGTCAAACCGAGTCAGAGTCAGTCAAACCCAGGCTCTGATTCCCTCCAGCCCCGCCGACGGGGAACCTCGGGTGCCTGGAGGTGCTTTCACTCTCCTCTCACAGCCTCGCTTAATCCCTTGGAAATCCCTGCCTCCCTTCAGATGTGAACCCTGGGGCAGTGTCTCCTAGAGCCTGCTGCCTGTGGACGTGACCCCAGTGCTCCAGACAGGACCTCCCAATGAAAAGCCGAACATCCTGAGCAGGTCAGTTCAGTTCAGTTCAGTTCAGTCGCTCAGTCATGTCCGACTCTTTGCAACCCAATGGACTGCAGCATGCCGGGCCTCCTTGTCCGTCACCAACTCCTGGAGCTTGCTCAAACTCGTGTCCATCCAGTCGGTGATGCCATCCAGCCATCTCATCCTCTGTCCTCCCCTTCTCCTCCTGCCTTCAATCTTCCCCAGCATCAGGTCTTTTCAGATGAGTCAATTTTGGGAATTTCGGCTTCAGCATCAGTCCTTCCAACCAAGGGGACAGATTTCCCCTGCCCATTTCCCTCCTCCCTCGTTGTCTGCTGATTCTCACTGCTCTGGCTGTTCTGGAACATGCCGCAGGGCGTGGCTGGAACCCCCGGAGGCCTCAGAGACCCACGCATGCCTCCCCTGTCTCTGCCCCCTCCACTGCCTGCTGCTTCACAGGAGACAGGTGCTCTCTGTTAGCTCTTAACATTCAGACAGGAAAAAATCTGTGCTATCAGCTCTTAATTTTATTAAAAATCAGCAAGNTAGACTTTTGGATCGTAGCCATTCTGACTGGCATTAAATGGTACCTCACTGTGGTTTTGATTTGCATTTCTCTGATAATGAGTGATGTTGAGCATCTTTTCATGTGTTTGTTAGCTGTCTGTATGTCTTCCTTGGAGAAATGTTTATTTAGTTCTTTGGCCATTTTTTGATTGGGTTGTTTATTTGTAGAATTTAAGGTAATTGGAGCATATGGTTCACATCCAGCCTGAGACTATGGCTGTAACAGAAAGGCAGATAGCTCTTGGATCAAGTCATAGCCTATGAGCCCAGTACTGTGGAGTTTTTCCCATGAAGTAACCACACCCAGAATATTAGCAAGCCTTTGTTATAATAAATGCTGCTACTTGACTTTAGAAACTATGTAATCTACTATGGCTCTTAGTGAACTTTTATGTTCTGTTTCCTTTCATTAGTCATTTTAAAACTGTATATATAACTTTTAAGTAAAATATAGGAAAGATAAAAAAGAGGAGTTGGGGTATTACATCCCAGGAAGGTGATGTATATTCTTCCAGTTAGTTCAAAAGGACACCTTTAACCCTTCAGACTTATGATTCATTCGACCAAGAACTATATTTCTGAAAAAAAAAAAAAAAAAAAGNGTAAAATATAGGAAAGATAAAAAAGAGGAGTTGGGGTATTACATCCCAGGAAGGTGATGTATATTCTTCCAGTTAGTTCAAAAGGACACCTTTAACCCTTCAGACTTATGATTCATTCGACCAAGAACTATATTTCTGAAAAAAAAAAAAAAAAAAAAGTCCCTGTGTAGAAACAGGTGTTATTTCTCCTAAGAAGAACAACTAACCCATTTCTTAATGGAACTTTGGGAACCTCTTTGGAGCAATTGTGATTTAATTTATTTCCGTGTTTCTCAGGCTCTCCTATGAAGAAACCTATTAAATAAACCCCACCATCGCCAGCACCATCAGCCTCCCATTTAGTTAATGGCAGGAACTATGACCATGGTGAATGGAAGCTCATTCATATGTTTAATTTTAAAGCAATATTTCCCCAGCCCCCAAACAGCAGTTTGTTTTCTCTGGTTGGGGGAAATGAGAAAATGACAATATGAGAAATTTTTCACAATGCTATTTTTATTTCAATTTAAAGGATACTAATTTACTCTGAAGTTATAATGTTTCCTTTTCTGTAGTTGAAATTTCATTTCTTTAATGAATTCATGGTGATAAAAGATGGCAGTAATTAAAAATATTCTTATGTCCCAAAGTAAAATGTTGATGTCCTTATTATGTCTCCTGAAAGAGACACATGTACCCCAATGTTCATCGCAGCACTGTTTATAATAGCCAGGACATGGAAACAACCTAGATGTCCATCAGCAGATGAATGGATAAGAAAGCTGTGGTACATATATACACAATGGAGTATTACTCAGCTATTAAAAAGAATACATTTGAATCAGTGNGCAGCACTGTTTATAATAGCCAGGACATGGAAACAACCTAGATGTCCATCAGCAGATGAATGGATAAGAAAGCTGTGGTACATATACACAATGGAGTATTACTCAGCTATTAAAAAGAATACATTTGAATCAGTGCTAATGAGGTGAATGAAACTGGAGCCTATTATACAGAGTGAAGTAAGCCAGTAAGAAAAACACCAATACAGTATACTAACACATATATATGGAATTTAGAAAGATGGTAACGATAACCCTGTATGCGAGACAGCAAAAGAGACACAGATGTGTAGAGCAGACTTTTGGACTCTGAGAGAGAGGGAGAGGGTGGGATGATTTGGGAAAATGGCATTGAAACATGTATACTATCATGTAAGAAACGAATCACCAGTCTTATGTCTGATGCAGGATGAAGAATGCTTGGGGCTAGTGCACGGGGATGATCTGGAGGGATGATGTGGGGTGGGAGGTGGGAGGGGGGTTCATGTTTGGGAACTCATGTACACCCATGGCAGATTCATGTCAATGTATGCCAAAACCAATACAGTATTGTAAAGTAAAATAAAGTAAAAATAAAAAATTAAAATTTTTTACTCTTTGGTAAACTACAAAAGTATAGAAACTTCTAGAGAATAACTAAACAGTACTAAACCCATTATGACATTTCTTAGAAGAGGACTTAGAAAAGGATATTAAAGCAACTACCAGAATTCTTTCTTCTATGTACTTGCATCTAAAAGAAGCCTAGTAGAATTCACTGTATGCATCCAATACATAAAGCAATGACACAAGTTCATTTTCTTTTAAAAATGAAATGAAAATATGTACTTTAAAAAGTACATATCCCTACTTTTACACTTTTGCTTCAAGTGTCCACTATTAGAAATGACATTCTTCCATCTTTGCTTCCTGAATCTCATATTGTGTAATGCCTAGCTCAAATGTCTTTCTTTTTTTTTCCTCAGGAAAAAACTCCCAGATTATTTCCACTTGCTTCTTAAAAAATCTTGGAATGTCTATCATAAACTTTCTTAATATTCTATTTTATTTACTTCCTTAAGGACAGACATAACACTCTTGGTAACATATATGTAGTTACATTGTTTCCCTAGCACTGTCAAAACAAAGAACAAAATCTGGCTACATTAAGAAAAAAGAAAATTATTGTTTTGTCGGTCTCGAGGCTAGAAGTCTGAAATTAAGGTGCTGACAGGACTACGCCTTCTCTTAAGGTTTAAGAGGAGAAACTGTTCAAGGCATTTTTCCCTAGCTTCTGGTAGTATCAGGCATTGCTTGACTTGTAGAATTATCACTCCAATTCTCTATTTTCACATGGATTTCTACTGCATATCTTCACATAATCTTCCCTCTATATGTCTCCCTATGTCCAAATAATCCCATTCTATAAAGACACCAGTCATATTGGATTAGACCACATCCTAATAACTTCATTTCAACTTGGTTACCACTGTAAAGACCTGATTTTTTATGGTCACATTCTGATGTGCTAACGGTTGGGACCTTAATATATCTACTGGGGAGGATGCAATTCCATCCACAATGTTGTCCAGAATAATTAATTCTTGAGGATCCTGGGAGACACTGAGAGATAATGTTTAAAAGATAAGCTGCATATACACCATAAAGCCACTTTCTACCAAGCCAGGAGCTTAGATTTGATCTAATTTGAAAAGACTGGAAGATATTTAGGAGAGGAATTGGATGATCATATTTAGCTTTTTAAGAAATGTATCTATTGTCTTCATGTCTTTGTATTACTCACTCAAGATTTAAGAGTCCTGGAAGATTAGAAGATTTAATTACTGTCCCTTTGCTACTTGAGGCAAGTAGAAGAAGGACCTAGCTCTTTGGCAGCTGAAGACATACACTTTTTGCCAAGACTTCTCTTAATGGTGGATTTTCTCAAAAGAAAAAAAAAAATGGACTGCATTTAGAAAGAGAGGTTGGAGGCAAAGTTGGGGGTGGGGTGAGGAGGGAGAGAACATTCCTTAACTCAAAATAATTCAAATAGAGTTTACTACTAATTCTCATAAAATTCAATCAATTTTGCAAGAATATAGATAACACAGTAAGATTTGTGTGTTCCAGTTATTTACTGTTGCTAACAAAATACGTGGAAACCTTAGTGGTTATGACATAATAAGAGGTCCTGAGACAAAACTCTTAAAACGTTTGTAATTTCCTGAGTAATGTGAGAAATATAAGTGTCTTACACAGAACTTGATCATCTTTTGTTCTAATGAGGCAACACCTCAGGGCTTCTGGATAGGGGCTGGTCACCAGAAAGACCATGCCATGATTAGAAGCTTGTCACTTTCCAGCTCCACTCTCCATCTTTCAAGGAGAGGTGAGGAGCTAGAGATTTAGCCAGTAGTTAAATGTGTCTACATAAAGAATCCCTTAGGTATGATGTTTGGAGACATTCTGGGTTGCTAAACACATCTACCTGCCTGAAGAGTGGTATACCCCACTTCCAAGAGACAGAAGCTCCTACACTCAGTACCTTTTCAGACCTCACTGTATGTATTCTTCATGTGGCTATTCATATGTATACTTTAATAACATCCTTTATAATAAATTGATAAACATAAGTGTTTCTATGAGTCTTGTGAGCCTATATAGCAAATTATTTTTACCAAACCAAGTTCATTTTGCCCAATGAACAGCAAGCCAAATGCTGAGGTACTGAGCTTTTGCAGCAAAGAGAGGGTTTATTCATGAGGCAGCTAAGCAAAAAAGAAAAACAAATATCAGGCCCACCTTCCTAAAGGCAAAGGGCTTGGGGTATTTATGGGATAAAGCTGAGGCATGGGGAGCATGGGGAAAGGTGATTAGAAAAAAGTGCAGTAATATCATTCTGTGCAGTCATAACTAAGCTACAGACCTCTGTGCATGCAAAAGTGAAGGAACTTAGCATAATCTGAGGGTTAAATTTTCCACTCTCTGATGTCAAAAAGTCATCAAGCAGACATTGGCCCATTGCTAGTTGGAGGGTTGCTGGTCCTATCCAGTCTTAACCAGCTCAGCTCAAATTAGACACACTCGACCCCAAGGTTCTGGATAACTCAAGCAAACATCTTATGGTTTTAGGCTACAGGCAACTTGGAGGAAATGAAGGTCTTTTGTAGCTACAATGAAAAAGACCTTGATTAGTGAAGACAGGTGAAATGGCCTTGATTAAAGAGTAGCCACTATTTTTTAAATTAATTAATTTATTATTATTATGTACTTTACAATATTGTTGGATGTGTGGGGGGAGTTGTGGAAACCCCTGATTTAAAGCCACTGAGAAGGCTCAGGACTTGTGATTGACATTTAAAGTGGGCTTAGTCTTGTGCCCTTAACCTGCAGACCCATGTTAACTCCAGATAGCTAGTGTCAGAATTGAATTGAATTGTTGGACTTCCTTGGTGTCTCAGTGGTAAAGAATCTGTGTGCCAATACGGGAGATGTGGGTTAGATCCTTGGGTTGGGAAGAGTCCCTGGAGAAGGAAATGGCAACCTACTCCAGTATTCTTGCCTGGGAAATACTATGGACAGAGGAGCCTAGCAGACTACAGTCCATGGAATGAATCACAAAAGAACTGAACAGGATTTAGAACTAAACAACAACAACATCCTGTTGGTGGAAAACTGTTTCTCTACCCACAATGTTTCTGACACCAAATATGTTTTCCTTTAGCAGCTTAAACAGCTGCAATTGTTGTTTATTATATCTCACAATTTGGGGTCAGAAATCTGGGCAGGGCTCAGTTGGGTGATTCTTCTGCTCCATATGCTATCAATTAAGATTACTTGGTGGTATTTATCTGATAGTCAGACTGGCCGTATTTCAGTGATTTGGTGAGAATGAATAAAAGCATGGAATCAGCAGGGACTCTCAGCTGGCATGTGTGGCAGTGCTCTCCCCAACACAGTAGTTTCAAAGTCATCAGATTTCTTATATAGGCTCCCAGAGGAAGAATTTCAAGAAGCTTGAGGAAGTTGCAAAATTTCTTGATATCTGGCCTCAGATGCCCACGATATAAGATTCTATTGATGTCAAACAAGTTACTAAATGCATCCTGGATTTAAGAGGAAGAGGATTAGACTCCACCTCTCAGTGAAAGGAATAGTAAAGAATGTATATCCATCTTCAATCCACCATAGTGAGATTTAATATTTGGATAGCTGTTACTCAAAGTCCTGCAATATTTTCGCAGATGTTAATAAAGCTTACAGTTTTATTTACCATATGTCCAGGTGAAAAAACATTAAAAGGCTAATCAAGTGTTTAGCTGTATAATGATAGTATTATGAACTAATGATAGGTATAAATAAAGCTATACCAATGTACTGGAAAACATTAATCACAGCTCAAGATTTTAGCAATTTTGAGTTGATAACATTTAATTAAGCTGTCTTTTTAATGTTTAAAAATATCTTATGTTACCATATTTCTTCATATAATATAAGCAACATGCATGCTCAGTCGCTTCAGTCATGTCTGACTCTTTGCAACCCTATGGACTATAGTCCATCAGGTTCCTTGTCTTTGGGAATTCTCCAGGCAAGAATATTGGAGTGGGTTGCCATGCCCACCTCCAGGGGATTTACCAGTACCCAGGAACTGAACCCAGGTCTCCTGCATCTTCTGCATTGCAGGCGGATTCTTTACTATTGAGCCACTGGGGAAGCCCAATATAAGCTACCTTAATAGTATAAGATGAGAATGCTCAAAATATGAGAAGCATTAACAAAAATGCTATCCATTTAGACAAATAATTAAAATATTAAATGTGCATAGACATATTTCAATATGTTTATTTTTGGAAATAAAGCACAGTTAAAAAAAGACAAAAAAAACGTTGGAGGCGTTGTCATAATTAGGAACAAAAATTTTGACCGTTAAGAATATTTAAAACCTAACCCTTGGAGTACTCTGCTATTTTCTTAGTTTAACACAGTTCCATAAAACACAAATAGCAGTTTTATTGTTGCTCTTCTGTTGTTTTACAAGCTGAATGTTGGCAGCCAGGGTTATGATGCAGTCAGCATTTTCAGACTGGCATGCATAAAACCATTAGATCCAAGAAGAGACTCAGCTTCACTGATATCCTGTAGCATTTTGTTTTGGGAAATGCCATGCTAGTGATTATAAAGGATGATGTCATATATTTCTTCCAACCACATCCTACCATTATGGTAATTCTAATTGTAGTAAACTGTGAAATCAATAGCAATGGAATAAAAAAAAAAAACTTCCTTCCAATAAAATAAGAAACAAAATAAAACTTTAAATGTTTGTCAATCTTTTGTTTAATAACATAACGCAGAAAAGTACATTATGGTTCACCAAGAACAAAGGAATGGTAGAAATGTAGTAGTTTTTAACTGAGGACCTCTGAATGTATACAAAGCTATTAGTAGAAGTATTATTAACATCACCACTTTGTATGAAGTTATTGTCTCAATGACTCACTGGTTGAGGCTAAGCAAGCTCAACAGTTAAGCAATAATTCTTCATGCTGCTTTTCACTAACTACAGTACCATTAACTATTTCTCTGCTAAAGTATATGCTTATGCTATGCTCAGCCTTTATTTTCTGCTTTTTTCTTATTACTAAATCCACAAAACTTGAATTGAAAGGTAAAATTGGGACCTCTCTGAGATTTATCTCCACTTGTGGAATTGAGATTTTCCCTATTCTAGGTTCAATAAGAAAGTAAATGCTTGCCTTATTTGGTATGATTTTGTATATCAGTTCATTTCACAATATCAAGTCCATAAACAAAGAGAAGGGATCTTTTATTTTCTCCTCAGGTCCATGATTTAAAAACTGTCAAATTAACTCATTCATCACTTTGTTTCCAGTTACTCAGTATATGCAAGACCTTATGCTGTTATAGTGTTTCAAAAGATGAGTGAAAAATATCTGTGGCAAATGGGTTTACAGTAAAGTCAAAAAGGAAAATACATATAAGTATTGTAATTGGTAGGGGCTTCTCAGATGGCTCAGTGGTAAAGAATCCACCTGCAATGAAGGAGACAGGAGACCCAGTTTCCATCCCTGGGTTGGGAAGATCCCCTGGAGGAGGAAATGGCAACCCACTCCAGTATTCTTGCCTAGAGAATCCCATGGACGGAGAAGCCTGATGAGCTATACAGTCCATAGGGTCGCAAAGAGTGAGACATGACTGAGTGACTAAGCATGCGCACATGCATTGTAAGTAGTGATTTTATTCTTTGAATTTGCTCAAGGGAGACTTTAATAAATTTTTCTTAAGGTTTAAGAATAATCGTTTGAACTATTCTTTCAAAGATTTACTATCTTCTGGAATGAATGTAAATTTTGGCTCATCATGTTGAGATTACCATGCATTCTCAAATTTAGGTCACTAGATTTAGCCATAGTTTCCAACAGAGTAATTTTTTTTTTTTTTACTTTATTTATCTCCATCAAGGTTAAAAGTTGTTGCAGTGAAAATTAGTTACACTACCTATAATAAAAAGGTATATCTTATCCATATTAAATTTTGAACTTTTAAACTTTTTAACCTTGTGCTGGAATTAAAAACATAAACTATTATAAATTAAGAGAACCTACATGATTCAGGGCTTGAAGTGGTTAGATAGTCAAAAATCTGAAAAACTACTGTCCAGAGATGTTTAGCTTTGTTATGAGAAAGTTGTTTGTGCCACAGTGGGATGAATCTGTTTTCTGGCTCTGACCCCTATCCACAAAACAGAGCAAATGTAACCCTTCCATTTGCTATAGCACAGGAAGGACTCCAGAACATGCAAACCATTCAATATCACAGTATTCTAAGTCTATGCTCTGACCAGTAATGCTAAAGATGCTGAAGTTGAATGGTTCTATGAAGACTTACAAGGCCTTCAAAAAAGGAAATGAACATGCCTTGGAAATGAACAGAGATCATTCTGTCGCTTTTGAGATTGCATCCAAGTACTACATTTCGGACTCTTTTCTGGACTATGATGGCTACCCCATTTCTTCTAAGGGATTCTTGCCCACAAGTAGTAGAAATAATGGTCATCTGAGTTAAATTCACCCATTCCAGTCCATTTTAGTTCACTGATTCCTTTTCATTATAGGGGACTGGAATGCTAAAGTAGGAAGTCAAGAAACATCTGGAGTAACAGACAAATTTGGCCTTGGAGTACAGAATGAAGCAGGGAAAAGGCTAATAGAGCTTTGCCAAGAAAACACACTGGTCATAGCAAACACCCTCTTCCAACAACACAATAGAAGATTCTACACATGGAAATCACCAGACGGTCAACACTGAAATCAGATTGATTCTATTGTTTGCAGCCAAAGATGGAGAAGCTCTATACGGTCAGCAAAAACTAGACTGGGAACTGTCTGTGGCTCAGATCATGAACTCCTTATTGCCAAATTCAGACTTAAAATGAAGAAAGTAGGGAAAACCATTAAGTCATTCAAGTATGACTTAAATAAAATCCCTTATGATTATACAATGGAAGTGAAAAATACAAAGGATTAGATCTGATAGAGTGCCTGAGGAACTATGGATAGAGGTTTGTGACATTGTACAGGAGGCAGGGTCAAGAACATCCCCAAGAAAAAGAAATGCAAAAAGGCAACATGGTTGTCTGAGGAGCCCTTACAAATAGCTGAGAAAAGAAGAGAAACTAAAGGCAAAGGATAAAATGAAAGATATACACATTTCAATACAGAGTTACAAAGAATAATAAGGAGAGAAAAGAAAGCCTTCCTCAGCAATCATTGCAAAGAAATAGAGGAAAGTGATAGAATGGGAAAAACTAAAGGTCTCTTCAAGGAAATTAGAGATACCAAGGGAACATTTAATGCAAAGATGGGCACAATAAAGGACAGAAATGATATGGACCTAGAAGAAGCAGAAGATATTAAGAAGAGGTGTCAAGAATACACAGAAGAACTATACAAAAAGGATATTCATGACTCAGATAATCATGATGGTGTGATCACTCACCTAGAGCCAGACATCCTGGAATGGGAACTCAAGTGGGCCTAAGGAAGTATCACTACAAACAAGGTAGTGGAGGTGATGGAATTCCAGTTGAGCTATTTTAAATCCTAAAAGATGATGCTGTGAAAGTACTGCATTCAATATGCCAGCAAATTTTGAAAACTCAGCAGTGGCCACGGGACTGGAAAAGGTCAGGTTTCATTTCAATCCCTAAGAAAAGAAATGCCAAAGAATGCTCAAACTACAACACAATTGCACTCATCTTACATGCTAGTAAAATAATGCTCAAAATTCTCCAAGCCAGGCTTCAATAGTCTGTGAACTATGAACTTCCATATGTTCAAGCTGGATTTAGGAAAGGGAGAAGAATGAGAGCTCTAATTGCCAACAGCCATTGGATCATCAATAAAGCGAGAGAGTTCCTGAAAATCATCACTTTTGTTTTATTGACTATGCCAAAGCCTTTGACTGTGCGGATTACCAAACTCTGGAAAATTCTGAAAGAGATGGGAATACCAGACCACCTGATCTGCCTCTTGAGAAATCTGTATGCAGGTCAGGAAGCAACAGTTAGAATTGGGCATAGGAACAACAAACTGTTTTCAAATCAGGAAAGGAGTACGTCAAGGCTGAATATTGGCACCCTACTTATTTAACTCATACGCAGAGTACCTCGTGAGAAATGCTACACTGGATGAAGCACAAGCTGGAATCAAGTTTACCAGGAGAAATATTAATAATCTCAGACATGCAGATGACACTACCTTTGTGGCAGAAAATGAAGAACTAAAGAGCCTCTTGATGAAAATGAAAGAGGGAAAAAATTGGCTTAAAACTCAGTATTCAAAAAACTAAGATCATGACATCTGGTCCCATCACTTCCTGGCAAATAGATGAGGAAACAATGGAAACAGTGACAGACTTCATTTTTGGGGGCTCCAAAATTACTGCAGATGGTGATGGCAGCCATGAAATTAAGAGACTGCTCCTTGAAAGAAAAACAATGACCAACATAGACAGCATATTAAAAAGCAGAGACATTACTTTGCCAACAGAGGTCCATGTATTCAAAGCTATGGTTTTTCCAATAGTCATGTATGGATGTCAGAGTTGGACTATAAAGAAAGCTGAGCACACAAGTATTGATGCTTTTGAACTGTGGTGTTGGAGAAGACTCCTGAGAGTCCCTTGGACTGCAAGGAGATTAAACCAGTCCATCCTAAAGGAAATCAGTCCTGAATATTCACTGGAAGGACTGATGCTTAAGCTGAAACTCCAATACTTTGGCTGCCTGATATGACGAACAGACTCATTTGAAAAGACTCTGATGTTGGGAAAGATTTTTACTAAATTATGTTAAGTAAAATATACTATTGATATTAGTAGATGACAGAGGATGAAATGGTTGGACGGCAACTCCGACTCAATGGACATGAGTTTAAGTGAGCTCTGGGAGTTGGTGATGGACAGGGAAGCCTGGCATGCTGTGGTCCATGGGGTTGCAAAGAGTTGGCACAAATGAGCAACTGAATTGAACTGAAGATTAGTTCTATCTATTTCTTTTTACTTTAGAAAATCTAAGCTTGTGTATGTTGCTCACACATGTGACAGATATATTTCAATCAGACAAAGCTACTATAGACAGATGGTTATGGTAGAATATTGAGAAAACATGCGAGAACAACATTAATAATTTTGGGTGTCACATTTTATATTTTAAGGTTTAAGGATTTTGAAGACATTAGTAAATATAGTTAATGAGTAAAGTGTACTATAATTAAAAGAATTCCAGAAGTCTAAAATCTATGGTATTGATTTATTACTTATGGCTAACCAAGCATTGAACTATTGTGAAGGCTTTTTGTTAGATCTGGGAGAAATGAAAATTTTTAGGAAAAATAAAAAAAAATACACAATCATGATGTAAATGGTAAAATATCAACTGTTAATTTGTGTAAAGTTCTGATATATGTCAAGTAAGGCATCTTCTTTTTGAAATTACTCCTATAATTTAAAGTTATATAGTTCATGTTTTAGGAAAAATAATACACAACACTACTCTCTCCAAAGATGTGATTCACAATCAATACTATAAAAATTTAGGTAACTAATGAGAGAAATATGGTTTACACATTTGCTTCTAAGTTTCTCCATACAGTCTCTTGTGTCGAATGAGGATACACAGCAAATTATAAGTTTATTTTGGGGAATTTTTTTAAGGTAGACATACATCCAGACTGTAAATTATTGAGCATTTCATGTTGTTTCCTCATAATTGCTTTTCAATATAGTGAGGTGGCATGATATGGTGGTTGAGAACTCAGGAGTTCATTCCAAACTGCCTGGACTTGAATTCGGTTTCTGCCACTTACTAGTTCTATGACCTTAAGTACATTACATATCCTCTCCATGCTTCAGTTTCACCATCTGTAAGATGAATTAAAATAATATTTACCACATAGGTTGACATGAAGATTAGAGGAGGTAATGCAGGTATTATGGACTAAATGTTTGTGTGCTCCCCAAATTTGTATGCTAAAGCCCTAACCCTCAACCTGATGGTGTTTGAAGGTGGGGATTCAGGAGGTAATCAGAGCTGGATTAGGTCATGAGGATGGATGTGCACCTAAGAAGGGAAATGTGAAGACAGGCCATGAATTTGGCCATCTCCAAGCTGGAAAGAGAGCTCTCATCAGGAACAGATGAGTCCCACCTTGAGAACAGTCCTACCTTGTTCTGTGACTTGCCAGCTTTCAGAACTATGAGAAATATATTTCTGTTGTTTAAGCCACCCAGTCTATAGTATTTTCTAATGGCAGCCCAAGCTAACTAAGACAGCAGGTAAAGCTTTAGAACAGTGTTCAGTAGACAGTAAGCACTCAATAAATATTTCTAATTATATTTATAAATAACCATACCTATGAATGTAACATACTAAGATGAAACATGGTAAAGAAAGAACTTTCTCAGGCTAAACTGGGGAGAAAGGCATTAAAGCAGCTCACCTGTGACCTGTTCCTCTGTTGTTCACCATGGTAATATTTCTGAAGTCAGAAATAAGGCTGGTAACCAGTCTTATCTTCTTAGAAACATGCTAACTGGATCTCTGGACAAAATACTGATGATACACGTTGGGAGAAATATCCTTATATTTGGAATTCTGTTAACAGTATGTTCCTAGTTTGGGATTTCTCATGCTATAAATCATGGCTCTTGAGAAAAAATCTTGTAATCTTTATGCTTTCAACAAATGAGCAGTCCATGTACCACTTAGAAACCTTATATATTATTCTGAGCCAAAAAGCATGTGTCTGATACAAAATAAAAGACATATGTAGCCACACAGGTTTTGCAGACATTTCCCCACTTTTCCTGTGCCTCACAGTTACACATTTTATAAATTTAGGGAAATTAGATTTTTTTTCAAGTATTATAGTGAGCCATAACACAGTAAGGCAGTGATGCAATCAGATGTGCATTTTAAAGATTACTCAGGCTGCTATGTGGAGAATGGATCATTGAGAGTGTCAGTTGAAGTTGAGTTTGGCTGCATGTAATAGCTTATTTAACTTATATGCAGAGTATATCATGAGAAACGCTGGGCTGGATGAAGCACAAGTTGAAATCAAGACTGCTGGGAGAAATATCAATAACCTCAGATATGCAGATGACACCATCCTCATGGCAGAAAGTGAAGAAGAACTAAAGAGCCTCTTGATGAAAGTGAGAGGAGAGTGAAAAAGTTGGCTTAAAGCTCAACATTCAGAAAACTAAGATCATGGCATCCAGTCCCATCACTTCATGGCAAATACATGGGGAAACAGTGGCTGACTTCATTTTTGGGGGTTCCAAAATCACTGTAGATGGTGATTGCAGCCATGAAATTAAAAGATGCTTACTCCTTGGAAGGAAAGTTGTAACCAACCTAGACAGCATACTAAAAAGCAGAGACATTACTTTGCCAACAAAGGTCCATCTGGTCAAGGCTGTGGTTTTCCAGTGGTCATGTATGGATGTGAGAGTTGGACGATAAAGAAAGCTGAGCACAAAAGAATTGATGCTTTTGAACTGTGGTGTTGGAGAAGACTCCTGAAAATCCCTTGGACTGCAGGAAGATCCAACCAGTCATCCTAAAGGAAATCATTCCTGGGTGTTCATTGGAAGGACTGATGTTGAAGCTGAAACCCTAATACTTTGGCCATCTGATGCGAAGAGCTGACTCATTTGAAAAGACCCTGATGTTGGGAAAGATTGAAGGCAGGAAGATAAGGGGACGACAGAGGATGAGATGGTTAGATGGGATCATCGACTCAATGGACCTGAGTTTGGTAAACTCTGGGAGTTGGTGATTGATAGGGAGGTGTGGCATGCTGCAGTCCATGGGGTCGCAAAGAGTCAGACATGACTGAGTGACTGAACTGAACTGAACTAAATATAAAACCCAACTACAGAAGCTTAAATAATACAGTTTTTTTCCCCCTTTTTCTCACATAATACAATGTCCAGAGGCAGGCAGTCTGAATGGTTGGTTGTATCTATCTTTACAATTCTATTCTTTGCCCTTTTATTTCTTGGTAAATATTAACCTCAGATATCAGGTCTTTGTTCAATCTAAGCAGAAAGAACAAAGAGTTCTGTCTCAGTAAGAACTTTTTCAGAAATCTCACCGAAAAACTTCTACTTACAGCTCACAGGTCATTACTCTGTAGGTGGCCAACACTACTTGCAAGGAGGACTATTTTTGACTTTTGAGCTGGACACATTGGTGCTTCCATTGAAATTGTGGTTAGCTATACATTTCCCTAAATGTTGACTTTTCCTGACTGTAAATTAATAATAATAATAGTAATAATGATATATAATCCATTATGATGAGCTTAAAGTTTTAAATGAGATGATTTGGAGACAAATTGTAGCACAGTGCAGGGAATGTAGCTAAGTTCAATAAATGCTATTTATCAGAACATAAGCTCCGTGAAGGTAGGACTCAAGTCTGCTTCATGCAAGTGTACATGAAATATTTGTTGTATGTTGAATAAGTAAATGCAGGAGGTAAACTCTCATGGAGTATAGAGGGTATGACTGTGGTTGCACCACAGTTGGTAGAGTGTATATGTTTGTGTAAAAATAAATACATGAGGGGAAAAAACACCAACAGAGTGCTTTATAAACATATAATTAACTGAGCCCAGATTAGGCTCTCACTGCATTCTCTGGATTTTTGGAAGAAAATTCATTGCTGGTAATGTTGTCCTTGGGCTATTGCCAAGATGCAAAAATATAAATTTTCTTCAAGTGGTGTTCTATAATGCAAAAGGAAAAAGAATTTAACTGTTAAAATTCAAGGATTCTGAATTAGTTTTACAAAGGGCCAAACACCTCTGTACAATTTTAGATTTTTTTCTTTTTACTTTAGAGGAATAATTTACAATCAACTGAGGAAAAAAAAAAAAAAAGCAAAACTGACCATCATCTGTCTTATTCACTTGAATTGCATTCCAGGAGTTTGATTGTTTTTCATATGAAATAAAACAGTAGCTCCTTAATTATTAAAGCACTGTTATGAACTCTTAGCTGTTGTTTTTTTTTCCCCTGCCTTGAATAGGTACATAGAGGGGGGTTGCTGACCATTTACTAGCTTATTTTCATAAAAGTGTAAATTTCAAGTTTTATTTCTTTCCAGTCTCTCTCTCTCTCTTTTCTGTTTCATGACATTACATATTCATCTTACAGAAACAAAAATGATAGTAACTGACAAATTTTGAAATAATTAACTTTCTAAAACCCAATTAATAATAAAGTTTTTTGGAGCAGAGAAACAGAGGTATATGTGTTCCTATCTTCGTGGTAAAGTCATAAAGGAAATCAAAGAACTTATGAGCAAGTTCTTAAAGGTCATGTAAATGAATTTAGATCCTATTTTTAGACCCTGGGGAGTTTTTGAAGGATTTTGAGTAGAGATAAAATGCATTCCAATTTTGGGGGTAGAAATACAACCTGTGTGATAAAGGATGATGGATTGAGATAATTGTGTGATAATAAAAACAGAGTTAGTTAAGTAGGATATTGACATGGTCAAGAATGGTGCAGTTATAACTTAGGTCACCCTAGTGTAGTTGCTTATGAGTGAATCTGTTTAAATTATATGTTAATAGCAGAATCAACCATACTGAACAGAAATTAGATATGCAGAAGTAAGGAAGAGGAGGAAACTAGAGAGAGCCCCAATTTTCTGCAGGGAACAATGAGATGTAATATTAACATGGATAATGAAGGTAGGAGTAAGTTTGAGAAGAAAGATGTATAAGTTTTGGACGTATGAAATATCCACCAGTGTCCAATAAGAAGTTGAATGTAATGTTTTAAAAACTGTTGAGAGGTTTGAGCTGTAGATGTAAAAACCATGGGGGCAGAATTTATATAGAGTAAATTGAAAAGAGTACAGAAGAATCAACTTTGTGGAACAGTGAACATGAATAATAGTTGTCAGTTTACGGAAGAAAAGGATTCCCTGGCAGAACAAATGGCCTGTGCGAATATGTAGGTGCGCAGAACAGTAAGATACATGTAGGAAGTAGAAGAGTTCATACCAAAATGTTGCGTGTGAGACTAAAGAAGGCAAGCTGTGTCCAGATTTTAAAAAGGGAAATCTGGTATATCAGATATCCCAAGGAGCTTGGATTTTATCTTGCAATTAATGGGAAGCCACTGAAAGGTTTTTAATGGGGGAGTGATCTGATACCATCAGGCAGTTATGATGGATGGAATGTGGGGAGTCTGGCTGGAAAGAGGGAGACTAATTAGGAAGCTCTTGTAATCACTTGGTGAGGGATAATGAGAGTGTTTAGAGATACCAGCAGTGGAAAAGGATGTGAGGACATGAGTAGAGATATATTTAGAATTAGTTGGTTATAAGGTCAGAAGGAAAGCCAGTGGTCAAGAATGATGCCCAGTGCTTTTATCTGAGGGGCTGGATGAATAAATAGTAACATTATCAACTCTGAAATAAAATGGAGGAAGAAAGAGGAAACGACACTGAGGAAAGATGGCCAAATCATTAGGAAGAAATTTGACAAGAAAGCAGTATGGGGAATATTAAGATTGTAGAGAGTTTCAAGAGGTGATCAGTAGTGCTAAATGCTTTCAGTGGCCAAGTAATTTAAGAACTAAAAAATTTCTCTCTGATTTAATGACCAGGAGAACAGTTTCTGGGTGAGAGCAGCTTCAGTGTGGTGGTACAGACAGAAACCAGAGCTCTGTGGGAGGAAGACAAAGGGAGGAAGTGGTAATAGTCTAGACACCCTCTTCATGAAGCTTAGAAAGTAATAAAAGAGAGAGACAGAGAAGAAAATGAGACTATAAAGCAAATTCAGTTTAAAAAATATTTTTGACTGGGTGATAGGTTCTATACATAATCCACACACACACACACACACACACACATATGTATATGTACACACATATAGGTTCTCTCGCTCTCTATATATGTTATATATATGCTAGTACTTTTCTGTAGACTAAATCACTTAATGTATAATGGGAGCAATTTAAGTAATAAAAAGTGGGACATAAGGTAATAATAGTAAATACCATCATTTATTATATAATGAATAACTTAAAATGATGAAAAGTGGCTCATAAAAATAATAATATTAAATATACTTATCAATATCAAGCATTACATATATTATTGTTTCACTTTTTTAGAATATTTTAAAAAGATAATATATTTCAAAAATTTTTTCAAGAATAAAAATCCTGCTTAAGAAGAGGAAATCCTCCCCCACTGCTTATATATTCCATATGCTATTTATTTTCAGCAATAGGATAATTATTTCCAGATTCCTTTTTAACCTCTAAAGGCCTCTGGAATGTTTACTTTCCTTGGGCTTTTGTCTTATTGTTGTGGTGCTAAGTCTTTCTTTAGAGTGGGATCTTGGATACCCAGGATTAACATTCAGAAAACAGCAGAGTCCTCTCATCAAGCAAACCAAATCCCCAACAACTTCATGGCTTAATGAAACAAAAATGTTTCCCTTTTGTTTGAAAACGGAGACTATCATCTATGTTGGAATAATGTTCTTCCAATTTATATTCTAAACCATCTCCCAGAAGCTTTCCTTATTCACAGTTTATCTATTACACAATTCTTATTTTGCATCAATGTGTACTATGTGTTCAGATGCTAAGGGATATACCAAACAACATACATAAAAATCCCTTATCATTGTAGCTTCCAGTATTTCTTAATTGCCAATAGATCCCTAACCGTAAGTTCTGCAGAGATGCTTTCTATACCCATGCACAGATGCCCCACACATGCTGCCTCTTCTTGTAAACACCCTTCTCCTTCCTCTCAGACTTTGAGAGCTCACACTCAGCATGACTCCTTTCTCATGTGAATACTGTCAAGAAAAAAATCGTTTATATGATTCAAATAGAGGTTAAAGGCTTTATTCAGCTGGTGCACATCCAAAAGTACCTGAGGAGCATCAAAGAAACTCCCCTAACTGCAGCGGGACTGTAGTTTTATCGGGTGAGGAGAGGTGTGTGTGTCCTTGTGATCTAGCTCAAGTTGAAGTTTTCTTCATCTTTAACTGCTGCAAAACCATCAGAGGAAAAGATTAAAGATTATTCTGGTTTCCATGAACTGATGCCTCCTGCTAGAGATCGTTAGTTCAGTTCCCTCCTGGCAATTCTCAGAATAATTCTTTCAAAAGATGGTTGTGCAATTTGTACAGTTTTTTTTTTTTTAAGGTGTAGAAGTAGGAGCGGGGGGAGGGGGTGGGTAGCAAGAATAATGCTGCTGCTGCTAAGTCGCTTCAGTCGTGTCCGACTCTGTGTGACCCCATAGACGGCAGCCCATCAGGTTCCCCCATCCCTGGGATTCTCCAGGCAAGAACACTGGAGTGGGTTGCCATTTCCCTCTCCAATGCATGAAAGTGAAACGTGAAAGTGAAGTCGCTCGGTCGTGTCCAACTTGCCGCGACCTCATGGACTGCAGCCTTCCAGGCTCCTCTGTCCATGGGATTTTCCAGGCAAGAGTGCTGGAGTGGGGTACCATTGCCATCTCAGGCTAAAACAAGAGAACCTGGCTCAGTTTTGATTCTTTTACTCTACTATAGTATCACCTTGATCAGCTCTGGCTCCTCATGCAAGGCAGCTTCTGTATGGATGTTCATTACGTCTGGTTGAATTCCAGTTACCCTGTTTTGAGCCAGCTTCCTCCATTCTCACAGTCAGATGCCTAACTTGATCTGCCCAAGTTCAGTATAGGCTTAGGATAAAATTGCTCTGAAAGGGAAGGGAAGGGTAGAGGAAGAGAGGGAAAGGAAAGGAAAGGAAGGGGAGAAGAGTGGAGAGGAAGGGAGAAGAAGGAGGGGAGGAGGAGGAGAAAAGAAAGGAATAAAAAAGAGGAAAAGAGAGGGGAAAAGAAGCTTAATTACACTGAATTACATTGAAGTTTCATATCACGGAAATGCCATTCCCCTTTATAAATCTTCAATAATGCCCTTCAACTTTCACAGTATAATTTAAGACCAATGAAAATTCCAGGGTTCTAGTTCAGTCTTTGCCACTTAATACATTTATGCCCTTGAAGAAAATACTTTATATACTTTATCTCCCTAATATCATCATCAATTACATATGTATCACTGTAATGATTAAAATTTTGGATGAAAATTGATATAAATATAATTGGCTTACTCTGAAAAGTGAAGCCAGTGTGTTAAAATAATGGGACTCAATAGACAGCAGTCATTGTTGTTGTTCAGTCACTAATTCATGTCCAACTCTTTGTGACCTCCTGCACACCAGGCTTCCGCATCCATCACCAACTCCTTGAGCTTGCTCAAATTCATGTCCATCAAGTCAGTGATGCCATCCAATCATTTTATCCTCTGACACCCACTTCTCCTTTCTTTCAAATTTTCCCAGCATCAGGGTCTTTTCCAATGAGTTGGCTCTTTGCATCAGGTGGCCAGAGTATTGGAGCTTCAACATCAGACCTTCCAATGTATATTCAGGGTTGATTTCCTTTAGGTTTGACTGGTTTAAGCAATTCTACTCCTTTCTTATTGCCCCTAAAATTCCTCTTGGTCTAGATTTTCTGTTTTCTCAATACTCAGATTAAAATTAGGTAGTCTGTATAATTTTTCTCACTCATTTTCATCATAAGAGAAATCTCACTTAAAATGCACATTCTAGTATAATGTAGTATGTAACTTCAAATTTAATCAAACCTAAAATTCTGTTAACCATAGATAGATGGATGGTTTGATTTGTTTCTCAGATTTATTCTTCTCACCCACCAGCTGTCTGTATTAGACAATTAAGGCTGTTATAACAAAAATACCATAGACTGGGTGGCTTAAAGCACAAATATTTATTTCTCACAGTTTCAAAGGTTGAAAAGTCCAGGATCAAGGCACTGGCATATTCAGTGTTTGGTGAGATCTGGTTAATAGACAGATGTCTTCTTGCTGTATCCTCATGTAGCAGTTGGAATGAGAGAACACTTTGGGATCTTTTTTATAAGAACAGTAGTCCCATTAATGGGGACTTCAACTTCATGATCTAAAGATGCTATCTCCTAATACCATCACATTGAGGGTTGTGATTTCAACAGGTAAATTTTGAGTGGGCATAAACATTCTAGTGTCTATGATTCTACTCTGTGAATTTTACGCAAAGGAAAAGGGGACCAAGATAAATCAGGGCAGAGTGGCTGGCACTTGTAATATGGTTGGTCCCATCACTGAGCATAATGCAACAGAATCTCAAAGGCTTGCAAGATTTCAAAACCTCTCATAAGTGATTTTTCACATTCTTCAGACATTTCACTGCAAGAAACTTCCAACTACAAATCCATTGATTCTAAGAATGTCTTTTGGGGTAGTCTTATTTATTTTATTTTATTTTTTTTAGTTCCATCTCATTCCTCAGGCTTTCCTAACTAAACTTCTAGTGAATCACTTGACCCCTTCCAAAGACCCTCTGGACTTCTTGGATGAGTTTTCTTTTAAGATAATCTAGGTTGCTTTCCAGGTGACACTAGCAGTAAAGAACCCACCTGCCAGTTCAGGAAACGTAGAGAGGTGGGTTCCAACCCTGGGTCAGGAAGATCCCTTGGAGTGGTCCTGGCAGCTCAATCCAGTATTCCTGCCTGGAGAGTCCCATGGACAAAGATGCTTGGTGAGATACAGTCCATAGGGTCACAAAAAGTTGGACATGACTGAAGTGACTTAGCAGCAGCAGCAGCAGTTTGCCTCTTTCTCATTTGGCCTCAATTTATTCCACGGTAAGATCAAACTATAAAATTAAAATTTAAGAACATTGTATACATAACTTTCAAGTATAAAGTGAACATAGCGGAGAAAATAATTTAATAAATTATTAGGGAACCAGCAGAATGATAAAGATAGTTCAGATTATCTGAGAAACTGAATATTTATGGATATTGAAGAAAAAATATAGGTAAGATTTGGTAGATTAGAGACAAAACTAATGAATTAATGTTTTTAAGAGCAATAAAACTACAGTCTCTGGGGCTGTTTCTTCTAGTACATAGGAATAAACAAAAATCTACTGAACAAAAACATAGAGGTAAATATATAATTTCACAGATTCTGGACCATAGTGACAAATGAACACTCTCAAAATAAATCATCCTGAGATGAGCCCTTTGTACAAAGTTTCTGTTCAGCATGGAAAGGACTTTCCAAATTCTGGAGGGTTTTTCTGAAATGTGGGTTTATCTTGCTATCATTAACAGAAGTGCAGATTCCCCCACTGCAACCCCTACATTTGTCTTTGTTCTTTTTTTTCCAGAAGTCTATTCAATCTTTATGCCTTAACCTCAAGTGGGCACTTATTGTAAATGCTATATTAGGTACTTCTCAGTGGCACCTCAGTGGTAAAGAACCTGCTGGTAATGCAGGTTTGATCCCAGGGTCAGGAAGATCCCCTGGAGAAAGGAATAACTACCCATTCCAGTATCCTTTCCTGGAGAAGTCCATGGACAGAGAAGCCTGATGGGCTACAGACTATGGGGTTGCAAAGAGTCAGACATGACCAAGCGATTAACACTACTCTCACATAAATGATCATAATCTGAATTTTATTACTTTTGCTGTTGTTGTTACTGCCGAGAATAAAAAGTTTATATATTTTTTTAAACTTGCACACATGACCACTTACAATCTTTTCTGAGATTTCCTTTTCAGACTCACCTTCAGTGATTTTTTTTTTTCCTACCAGTCCTGTCTCCTGTGAGCCAGCTGCACCAGAGTAGCTATTTAACATAGACATGATGGTTAAGAGCATGCAGTTTGTGGTCAGACAGAAATGAATCTGAATCCAACTACACGAATTGTCACTTAGAACCATGGACAATTTAACCATGGTTAAATTACTTAACCTCTAGAAGTTTCAATTTCCTTATATCTAAGACGAGGATGTCCTCAAAGGCTATTATAGTATAAATAGAAGTAATGTATGTGAAATGCTTGGTAGATTGTACATGCTCCATAAATGTTGACTGTGCTTTTTATGACTAAATTCTTTTTTTTTTTTTCTGGTATTTTCTTGACCTTGTATATGTGATTACTTCTTATTCAAATGATTTACTCACCTTCTTCATTCTTTTTTACTTGTCTTATAAACACATTTTTTACTTGTTTATAAGAGAAGTCTTTTACTTGTCTTATAAACACACTTCAGATATGGCCTCATATTGCTTTCCTATATTCCAATAGAACATTTTACATACTTCTATTGTGGAAATTCTTTCATATGTCATAAGTTATCCTTTAAGTGGAAGANATCCCCTGGAGAAAGGAATAACTACCCATTCCAGTATCCTTTCCTGGAGAAGTCCATGGACAGAGAAGCCTGATGGGCTACAGACTATGGGGTTGCAAAGAGTCAGACATGACCAAGCGATTAACACTACTCTCACATAAATGATCATAATCTGAATTTTATTACTTTTGCTGTTGTTGTTACTGCCGAGAATAAAAAGTTTATATATTTTTTTAAACTTGCACACATGACCACTTACAATCTTTTCTGAGATTTCCTTTTCAGACTCACCTTCAGTGATTTTTTTTTTTCCTACCAGTCCTGTCTCCTGTGAGCCAGCTGCACCAGAGTAGCTATTTAACATAGACATGATGGTTAAGAGCATGCAGTTTGTGGTCAGACAGAAATGAATCTGAATCCAACTACACGAATTGTCACTTAGAACCATGGACAATTTAACCATGGTTAAATTACTTAACCTCTAGAAGTTTCAATTTCCTTATATCTAAGACGAGGATGTCCTCAAAGGCTATTATAGTATAAATAGAAGTAATGTATGTGAAATGCTTGGTAGATTGTACATGCTCCATAAATGTTGACTGTGCTTTTTATGACTAAATTCTTTTTTTTTTTTTCTGGTATTTTCTTGACCTTGTATATGTGATTACTTCTTATTCAAATGACTTACTCACCTTCTTCATTCTTTTTTACTTGTCTTATAAACACATTTTTTACTTGTTTATAAGAGAAGTCTTTTACTTGTCTTATAAACACACTTCAGATATGGCCTCATATTGCTTTCCTATATTCCAATAGAACATTTTACATACTTCTATTGTGGAAATTCTTTCATATGTCATAAGTTATCCTTTAAGTGGAAGACTTCTTAAGAGATGAATTGATTTCCTAATTTTTTTTGTATTGTCAGAAGGCAACACATAGACATTTGATAAAGTTTATAGAAGGAAAAAGGCAGTTTATGTATAACATATAAACTATATAAAAGCAACTTATTTCTAAGTCTTAAACTATTCATATCTGTCTATCATCTGTCTATCTAAATATGATGCCTGTATCCCACCCCCACTCATATTTAACTGTTTCACCACTTTGTTTTTATGTGTCTTCTGGAACTACATGGTCTGTTTTTTGTTAATAAACTTTATATACTTATCTGCCTTTCTGTTGTTATAAAGCAATTGGCATACTAAGGAGCCCAGCTGACTAATTTGTTATAGTTCTCAGTTGATAAATGAAACTAGTATAAAGTATAGGGATGAGATTAAAGCCCCTATTAATAAGCCACATGTTCTTTGTTATGCTTTTTGCAACTTATATATTTCATCATGTTAACTTCTTTCATTTTCATTGATCATTTGTAGCTTATGACACAGTTTCTTAGGAATCAAATTTCAGTGTCTAGTTGTCGTTCCAGACTTATTTGACTGTGCTACTGATTATCTTCAAAACATTTATTAACACTCCATCAAACTTGATTCTAGAAAATATAATTTGCCAAGGAATATTCTAAAACATCAAACTAATGAATCAAGTCAAATGAAACAAAAATAAGAAAGTAAACCTATGGGAACGACACACCAAGTAGCCATTGCTTCCAGACAATATGTTTGTCTCTTAAATTATCCAAAGAGAACTCATTAAAAATCTTATAAGAATTAAATGAAGTTGTTACCTGATAAATTTATAAAGCCCAATAATTTAGACTTTACTTTTAACTGTTTAGGAACTATGATCACAATATGCCATTTTTAATAGTTTTTATTGTTCAGTTGCTCAGCTGTGTCTGACTCTCTTGGACCCCACAGACTACAGCATGCCAGGCTTCCCTGTCCTAATAGTACCTCAGATATAAATATTTGGAAATATTGAATGGAAATATTAAGAAAAAAATGAATGAGGATGTCAATGAGTGGTATTTGTGCTGAGAAGCACTGTAGAAGATATGATTAAATAGGAAATATGATCTTGATAGATTGATATTATAAATATCAAGTCACTACAAATTTATCGGAGAAGGCAGTGGCACCCCACTACAGTACTCTTGCCTAGAAAATCCCATGGACAGAGGAGCCTAGTGGGCTGCAGTCCATGGGGTCACTACTAGTCGGACACGACTGAGCGACTTCACTTTCACTTTTCACTTTCA
>SJYV01023054.1:0-15751 GCA_006410875.1 Neotragus pygmaeus
TTTTTTTTTTTCCTTTTTAATTTTCAATGTGCTGTGCAGCTTGCAGGATCTCAGTTCCCTGACTAGCAATCAAACCTAGGCTCACAGCAGTTATAGCACCGAGTCTAGACTAGTGATAGCAGTAGCCTGCTAGGAAATTCCAACGTACTTCCTGATTATATTTTTAAAGTTATAATAATCGAAACAGTATGGTATTAGCATAGAAACAGAAACATAGGTCAATGAAGCAGAATGCAAATGAATGAAACTGGACCTTTATCTTACAGTATACACACAAATTAACCCATGATGGATTAAAGACTTGAATGTAAATCCAGAAACCATAAGAAAAACCTTAAAAGAGAATATAGGCGTGAGCTCCTTGATATTGGCAAGGATTTATTTTTTCTTTGACACCAAAAGCAAAGGAAACAAAAACTAAAACAAACAAATGGGACTACATCAAACTAAAAAGTTTCTGCATGGCAAAGAAAACCATCAACAGAATGAAAAAGCAACTTTCAGAATAGCTGAAAATATTTCAAATCATAAATCAAAGTATTGGAACTTCAGCTTCAGCGTCAGTCCTTATAATGAATATTCAGGGTTGATTTTTTTTACGACTAACCAGTTTGCTCTCCTTGCAGTTCTCACTCTCAAGAATCTCCTTTAGCACCACAATTCAAAAGCATTAATTGGAAAAAACCCTGATGCTGGGAAAGACTGAAGGCAAAAGAAGAAAGGAAGGCAGAGGATGAGATGGTTAGATAGCATCAACTCAGGTGGCATATCAGTAAAGAATCNGGGCTGGGTGATGAGGCTGAGGTTCCCTCAAAGGGCCTTCCTGGCTTCCCTGGGACAGCCCTGTGTTCACAGCCGTGCTATTTCTGGGATCCAGAAGCCTGGCATGGCCCCTGAGCCAGACTCAGGGGACGGGTGGGTGCTGCTAACAGGGCGTTTGAGGAAATGCAACGTCAGAAGAGTACTGAATAGCAGAACTAGCACTGATCACTCATTTTGTGCCAGCCCTGTGAGAGTTTTTAGTTTTATTACTTTTAGGGATCAAGACACACATTCTGGCGCTTCCCTCGTTGTCCAGTGCTTAAGACTTCACCTTCAATGCAGGGGATATGGGTTTGATCCCTGGTCAGAGAGCTAAAATCTCACATGCCTCATGGACAAAAAATGAAAAACATGAAACAGAAGCAATATTGTAACAAATTCAACAAAAACTTTAAAAATGGTCCACACTGTAAAAAAAAAAGAACACACTTCTGTTTCCAGACAGATAAGAAATGAGAGGAAGTGATCAAAAGCTAAATAACATCAGGTTATACAAACTAATCTTATGTAAAAAAAAAAACAAAAAAACCCAGACATTTGGAGACTATGCTAATAAAATTTTCTGTTTAAATGTTGGTTTAAATATCTATTTTTAATATCATACTTAAAAAATAGTATTACCTAGAGCACTTCAGAGTTCCCAAACTGAAATATATATTTATGCATATTCATATATATTAAAAGTTGTTGTTCATTCACTAATTTGTGTACAACTCTTTGTGACCCGATGGACTGCAACACAACCAGGCTTCCCTGTCCTTCACTATCTCCCAGAGTTTGCTCAAACTTGTGTCCTTTGAGTTGGTGATGCCATCCCACCATCTCATCCTCTGTCACCCCNCAGGAAACCTATGCCTGGATGAGCGACAATCTGCTTCACGTGCTGAGAGACCCGAGCCTCTACCGGCAGCTGAGTGGGGCTGACCGGCAGCGCATCGTGAGCCTGCGCACCGGCCGCGGCCCGGCGGTGCTGGGGGCCCTGGTGCTGCCGGGCCTCTACGGGGCGAGCCGCTCCGGGCTCACTCGGGACTCCCCTGCGGTGGAGGCTCTTGCCGTGGCGCCCGCGGCCCCGCCTCCGCCCGCATACCTGCACGTGTTTCACCCGGGAGAGAACGCCTGGTGGCCCCTGACCAAGGTGCCCCAGGAGGCCCCGCTGCGCGGCTGCGGCCTCTGCACTCTGCACAACTACCTGTTCCTGGCGGGGGGCATCCGCGGCTCTGGCGCCAAGGCCGTCTGCTCCAACGAGGTGTTCTGCTACAACCCTCTGACCGACGTCTGGAGCCAGGTGCGGCCCATGCAGCAGGCGCGCGCCCAGCTCAAGCTAGTGGCGCTGGACGGGCTGCTCTACGCCATCGGGGGCGAGTGTCTGTACAGCATGGAGTGCTACGACCCGCGCGCGGACGCCTGGACCCCCCGCGCGCCCCTCCCTGCGGGCGCCTTCCCCGTGGCTCACGAGGCTGTGGCCTGCCAGGGGGACATCTACGTCACCGGGGGCCATCTCTTCCACCGGCTGCTCAGGTACCGTCCCACGAAGGATGCTTGGGATGAGTGCCCCTACAGCGCCAGCCACCGGCGGTCCGGCGACATGGTGGCTTTGGGGGGCTTCCTGTACCGCTTCGACCTTCTGCGGGGCGTGGGTGCCGCGGTGATGCGCTACAACCCCGTGACGAGCTCCTGGAGCCGGGCTGCCGCCTTGCCCCTGCCTGCCCCCTCCCCGCTGCGCTGCGCGGCGCTGGGCAACACCATCTACTGCCTCAACCACCAAGTCACAGCCACCTTCACCGTCTCCGAGGGGACCGCCCAGTTCCAGGCCAAGGAGCTGCAGCCTTTCCCCCTGGGGACCAAAGGGGTCCTCTGCCCATTCACCCTGACTCTGCCTGCCAGGGGCCCACTGCAGACTGCCCTCTGACTGGCTGCTCTCCTGGGAGACTCTGGGGCAGGTCTGCCGGGCGGGAGGCGCCCTGGGCGGAGGCTGCGGTGCAGAACGTTCTGCTGCTGTTCCTGGGACGACTTTCCTTTTCTGTTCTAATGAGCCTCCTGACTCCCTCTTCCTCTGTGCCTGCTCCCCCTCAGAGCCCTGGCCCCCAGCGCCTGGGAGCTGGTTGCTGGCATCTTACCTCCCACGGGACCCAAGCTGCTTCCTGTTTAATCTTCCCTGGCTGCCCGGGGCCTCAGCCCGCTCACCCATCCGTCCCCCAGGCAGAGCCCCTCTCACAGTAACACCCCACTGCCTGAGCTCACCCAGGGGCTCCAGGCCAGGCAGGGCGCACTCAAGGGGGTGAGAAGAGAGACCAAAGGAGTCCCCAGGAAAGCACCCTTGTCTCTGGGACTTTCTACCTGGCCCGAGGCCTCCGGAGTCTGTCTGGTTCTATCTTGGAACAGCTCTGAAGCCCTCTTTTGTCTAACTGACCTCAGGGCTGAGAATCCTTGTCTGTGTGTGTCCTGCTGGCTGTAACCCCCGCCTAGACCCTTGCCCAGGCCGGCCAGGGCCACTCGGCGCGCACCCTCGCAGCTTGGTGCAGTCTCTCCCTCTGGTTCGGCCCCTGCAGGAGCCTACCCCCCTCTCCACCTGCCCCTCATTCGCCGTGTGGATTGGATGAGACATCTACCACAGCTTTTCTTGTCTGAGATGGGGTCATGGGAACCTAAAGGGACACCCGAGTGCCCAGCACAGCGCCCCAGACATGCAGCCGAGCAGCGACGTCCTCCCCGCCCGCTGCAGAACTCACTGGGGGAAGGCAAATAAACCCGCCTGAGTGCTGCCCGTGTCCCACCCGTCTGGCTCCTTTCCTGGCCTCTTATTCTCAGATCAGCACCACTGGCACTGAGCTCCTCTGCCGCATCAGAGCATCCGCGTCTCGCCCGTCTTGTGTGCTGCTCACAGTGCCTGAATGCAGCTGGGGGAGACAGAAAGGATCCCGAGGTGCTTGAAAATAAGTTTATTGAGAAACAAGCTCTGTGCCCAGGCCATGAGTTGGGGTTGCTGCGGCTCCGCCCAGGGGCCTACTGCGCGTGCTTGGCCTCACTGAGCAGCTCCTGCCACTTCTTCTCCATCTCCTCCTTGCAGTTGAGGAAGGCGTCCTCCAGCCGCCGCATGGACTCCGCCAGCGCGGGGTTGGTGCGCATCACCACCATGTCGTAGGCCATCCACGTGGCCTGCACTGCAACAGCCAGACAGCCCCTGGTCAGGTCACAGGGGTGGCTGCAGCGCTGTGCCCCCGGCGAGGGCTGGGTGCCTCTGCTCACGCCCGGCATCCTGGGACAGGACGCGCTGAGCCACCCAATTACTCCAAGGAGAGAAAGCGGGTCGGCCATGTGTCAGAGGGCTCATAACAACCCGTATTAAATCTCCTCTCTACATAGAGCAGGAACGAACCTTCCCTAATCTCACCAAGTCTTAACTTCGGAATACACTGGCCCACAACACTGAAAGGTTGGATGGCAGTATGACATGAAATGTCGGGACAGGTTAAATACAGGTCCTTACCCATCTGCAGTTCACAGCTAGTGGCTGCAGGGTGACTCCCAAGAAGTGCCCCTCCACCCAAGCTCACACGCTCAGGCAGGGCTGCCCACTTCCATTCCCACGAGGCCTGAGCCGCGGGTCTCCTCACGCTCATGGGCCTGGGGCACCTGCCTGCCTCTGGCGGGCACCCCTCTGAGCCCAGCCCAGGGGCTCCTCCTTTCATGAACGCTTGCATGTTCATGTCAGGTGTCCTCTGGTGCTCACCACTGGACTGACCGA
Organism: Neotragus pygmaeus; assembly: GCA_006410875.1. Lineage (NCBI taxonomy): Eukaryota > Metazoa > Chordata > Mammalia > Artiodactyla > Bovidae > Neotragus > Neotragus pygmaeus. The sequence goes on from SJYV01023054.1 coordinate 4,568, forward strand.
CCTTCTTTCCCTCTGAGAGCAACTTGAGGGCAGTGCCCCTGGCCTGTAGGTGACCCTGTGCCTCCGGTACGAATCCAGTGCTGTGTGTAGAAACTCCACCTCACCCCTTCCCTCTGAACACAGCCCTCCACTCGTGTGGCTCTCCCCTTTAGACCTAAGAATAAAAGGGTCATCTCTGTGTGCAGCAAACACATCCCCTTAGAAATTCTCCTGGCTGGGCTAAAAAATGCTGGATACTTTGGGAAACTATATCCTTTAGGAAATTAACCACAGGAGAGACAGGCAGGGAATTCCCTGGCAGTTCAGTGGTTGGGATTCTGTACTTTCACTGCCGAGGGTACAAGTTCAACCCCTGGTCAGGGAACTACAACCCTGCAAGCTGTATGGTGCTGCCAAAAGAAAACAAATAGGCAGATGATTAATGACAAATGCACATGTATGTCTACACACAACACAGGTGAGCAGTGTGACAGACTTGAAGCTTTACAGAAAGCGGCAGCTGTGTGGTCAGGGAACAGTTAGAGAAGACGCATGCCATGCGCCTCAGCAGACAGGGCATGTGACCATCTGCCCCACAGGGGCCCTCCAGCTTCTGCAGCAAGAGTCACTGGGAGCACCTGTTAAACGTAGACAGCTGGGCCCTCTCAAAGCTCAAAGAGGCTCTTACTTAGTGGGCTGGGAATGGTGCCCAGGAACCTGCATCTTAACAAGCATCCTGGGTGACTATGCAGGAAGCTCGCAGACCATCATGTCAGCCACCTGGACAGCAGGTGGAGCATGGGCCTGAGGTCAAGGCTCTCTACTCACTGGCTGTGTGACGTGGAGTCAGAGATTTAAACTACTAACCTCGTCTCCTCACATGTCAAGGCCGGACAACGTCCGGATCTCACGGCTTGCTGTGAAGAGTAAATGGATGATGTATGTAAACTGCCTAGCACATATTAAGTGCTCAAGAGAGGAGAAACTCCTGCTATAAAATAAATAACTAAGGTATTCAGGACAGAGAACTAGGGTGGGTAAAACAAAACGAAACCAAAAAAATAGCTCACAGAAAAGAGTCTCATATAGACCTACAGAGCAGCTGAAATTATATCCCTGAGTTTCCTGAGGCTGAAGCAGAGAGGAAAACATGCTCAGTTACAAGACTTAGTGACGGGGCTTCCTTGGCAATGCAGTGGATGAGGGTCCGCCTGCCAGTGCAAGGCTCGAGCCTGCTCTGGGGACATTCCACATGTCTTGGGACAACTAAGTTTGCGCCCCGCAACAACTGATCCTCCACTCGAGCCTGCACACTGCAACTGCTGAGCCCGAGTGCTGCAGTTCTGAAGCCTGCACAGCCGGCCTGTGCTCTGCAACGAGAAGCCACCACAGTGGAAAGTCTGCACACTGCAACCAGAGTAGCCCCTGCTTGCCACGAGAGAGCCAAGGCCAAGCAATGAGGATCCAGTACAGCCAAAAATAAATGTAAAAAAGTTTAAAAATAGAATGCTGAAAATCGTTTTTTAAAAAGATTCAGTGAGCATAAAATAAAAACAAATCCATTGTTTATGACACTTTTATCCTAAGAAAGAATTTTCCTATAGGTATATTTCATGAGAGGTACGTAATATAGTTGAAAATGTCCTTGACAACATCCCTACTTTAAATACAAAGAGGGACTTTCCCAGTGGTCCAGAGGCCAAGACTCCACACTCCCAATGTAGGCAGCCCAGGTTCGATCCCCGATCAAGGAACTAGATCCCACATGCCATACCGAAACTAAAGATCCTGCATGCTGAAACTAAGACCCAGCATAGCCAAATAAATTAATTAAAAACAATATAAAGATATTCTGCTGTGTCTACAATTGTAATCACTGGTAAAAGAAAGCTGGTGGCACAGTTCCAAAGCACACTTCAGAGAAGGCAATTCAGTGAGACACTAGAACACCGTATCAAGTGCACAGCTCTCTATAATTTGATCCAAGGGAAAAATAGTATAGATAGGAAAGACTCACAATTATCCTTCAGAAATATGTGTCTCCTCAGTTTTTCATTCATTCAGCATTTATTGAGCACTTGCCCTGTGTTGGCATTTTACTAAGGCAGCCCTGATGATACAGCAGTCTATAGGGATGGCTACATCCCTGCCCTCCGGAGCATCTATGTTAGTTGCAGTGGGAGGAGACAGACATAAACATACAAGACAATTACACACTGTGAAAGGAACTATGAAGGAAACAAGCAGCATGTATTGTGACAGAGAAATGAGGTAAGAAAAGCCTTATTTTAGACCAGGTAGTGAGGGCAGGCCCTCTCAGAGGGCTTTTGGTAAGGCCAGCAGAATAGCAAAGCCAAGGTCCTATCTCTGGTTCAGTTCAGTTCAGTCGCTCAGTTGTGTACGACTCTTTGCAACCACATGGACTGTAGCACAGCAGGCATCCCCATCCATCACCAACTCCCAGAGTCCACCCAAACCCAGGTCCATCGACATGGTGATGCCATCCAACCGTCTCATCCTCTGTCATCCCCTTCTCCTCCTGCCTTCAATCTTTCCCAGAATCAGGGTTTTTTTTCAATGAGTCAATTCTTCACATCAGGTGCCCAAAGTATTGAAGCTTCGGTCTCAGCATCAATCCTTCCAATGAATATTCAGGACTGATTTTTTTTTTTTGTTAGGATTGACTGGTTTGATTTCCTTGCAGCCCAAGGGACCCTCAAGAGTCTTCTCCAACACCACAGTTCAAAAACATCAATTCTTCAATGGTCAGCTTTCTTTGTGGTCCAACTCTCACATCCATACATGACTACTGGAAAAACCATAGCTTTGACTAGATGGACCTTTGTTGGCAAAGTAATGTCTCTGCTTTTTGACATGCTGTCTAGGTTGGTCATAGATTTTCTTCGAGGTGGCAAGCGTCTTTTAATAATTTCATGGCTGCAGTCACCATCTGCAGTGATTTTGGAGCCCCAAATCCACTGTTTCCATTGTTTCCCCATCTATTTGCCATGAAGTGATGGGACTGGATNAGCTGACCCAGCCTGCAGAGCTGTAGCCAATGCCAGGATGTCTGAGCTAAAGTCTGGTAAGGAAGAAATGTAGGATTCTAGATAGTGGGGAAACTTGCAACGAAATGGTTTGGTGACGCTATATATAAATCATGGTACATCAAAGTTAGTAAATAAAAACTGGCAACTCTAGAATAAAAGAAAGGGGAAACTGGATTAGTAAACTGTCATTAGAACAAGGTAACAGTGGAGTAGGAAAGGGATGGAGTGGGAGTTTGGGGTTAGCAGATGCGAACTATTAGATACAGAATGGATGAACACGGTCCTGCTGGATGGCCCAGGGGATATACTCAATATTCCATGATAAAACATAATGGAAAAGAATATTTTTTAAAAAGAATGTATATTTAACTGAATCGCTTTGCTGTATAGCAGAAATTAACATAACATTGTAAATCAACTATATCTCAATTATAAAAAAAGGTAAAGTATCTTGATAAGGACAGAGCAAAATCAGAAATGTTGACTGAAAGCATGACCTTTCTTAAGAAGGAAGCTTTTCTACTTTGTTAAGCAAGTGGCTACTAACCTCTCTCTTGCTCTTTCCATTCCCCTCACACACCGTGGGCTCCTCAGATCTGATGCCTCTGTTATTCCTAAATGATCTAATGAGGCATCTCACAGACTGGCTGCCTCCAAACGCTGGGCAGGAGAATGCAAGGCAACCCCAAGCAGCCTTCTGTTAATTTCGTTTCGGTTGTTGGCACTGATGCCGAGGGGTGACTTTCAGTAAGTCTGGAGACACTAAAGACATCACCTCTTTGAGGCCCTCAGTGACGTGAGGAAAACAAGTGGTTACACTCAATTAAGCATTTGTGAAAAGCCATAAATTTGTGGTTATAATAGAAAATGGGTAGGTAATAGAAAATGTGCTAGAAAATGTCCCTTGATAACAAAAATAAAGGATTGATCATGAAAACATATAATAATCAACTAAAGTATTTGGATATGATAGTCTCAGGAGGTGGATTATAGGGGAAGACATGTAGTCATGCTCCCAGGTGGGGGAGGAACACAGCCGCCAGGGGCGCTGAGGAAACGGGTTCATTTCGGCCACAGAAGCCTGGGCATCGGCACACTGCTGCCATCCCGGAGCACAGGCTCCGGGCACTTCCTCCAGATGAAGGTCCAGCTGTGCCAGCACTGGTGGGGGCCAAACACCAGGAGAGTCACATGCTGGCAAATACCCGCCAGCCTGTACCTCATCCAAGGCCAGGGGAGGCCATTCAGGATGATGGGAGGTCATCCGTGAATACTGATGACAGACTTGTTCTTCTCTGACCTTTTAACCTCAGTCAGTTCCCACGGTGATGGTACAGCTGGAGACGGTGGGGGCCACGCAGCCATGCTCCTCTGTTCAGTCCGCTTCTGGAGACGGTGGGGGTGATACAGACAGTGAGAACCATTCAGAATTTCTCAGTTCAGTTAAGTCAGGTTCGGGAAACAGTGAGCGCCTTGTAGATATGCTCCTGTCAGTTAAGTCAGCTTCTGAGACAGGTTCTCAGTTCATGTGCTGCTGAAGCCTAGCTTGGGAGAATTTTGAACATTACTTTGCTAGCATGTGACATGAGTGCAATTGTGTGGTAGTCTGAACATTCTTTGGCATTGCCTTTCTTTGGGATTGGAATGAAATCTGACCTTTTCCAGTTCTGTGGTCACTGCTGAGTTTTCCAAATTTGCTGGCATATTGAGTGCAGCACTTTAATAGCATCATCTTTTAACATTTGAAATAGCTCAACTGGAATTTCATCACCTCCACTAGCTTTGTTTGTAGTGATGCTTCCTAAGGCCCACTTGATTTCTCATTCCAGGCTGTCTGGCTCTAGGTGAGTGTGAGTGATACACCATTGTGGTTATCTGGATCATGAAGATCTTTTTTGTATAGTTCTTCTGTGTATTCTTGCTGCCTCTTCTTAATATCTTCTGCTTCTGTTAGGTCCATACCATTTCTGTCCTTTAGTGTGCCCATATTTGCATGAAGTGTTCCCTCGGCATGTCTAATTTTCTTGAAGAGATCTGCAGTTTAGCCCTGTCTCTGAGAGGCTAGTCAGGGCTCAGCCACATACTCTGACCACCCAGTATGTAGGCTCAGGTCCTCGCACAGAAAATTTTTTTAAATGGTCAAGATGTGCACCTAGAAACAGGGTTCAGTAAAGGATGAAGATAAAGTATTCCAAAATCTGTGTAGGAGAGGGGAGGACTAATGGGGGAGGCAGTAAGCAGATTTATTTTGACAGTCCAAGAGGTAGGAGTGGAGAATAGGAATGATGAGGCCAGTCAAGCTAGGCAGAAAAGGGATGAAGATAAGCCCACAGGCTAATTCACATCACAGGCAAAATAAAAGAATCAACATTTTAAAATGTAAATGGTGAAGGTCTACCTTCTCAAATCTCAGGTCCCAGATGGCTTTTCAGATGAATTCTACTGAACTTCTAAGAATAGTTAATTCTTATCTGATATAAGTAATTTCAGAAATTAGGAAAAGAGGGAAGACTGGTAGGCTGACTGTATGATTTTTTAAGAAAAGCATTTGATAGATGCATTTCAGTTACACTGTGGAAAACCTGAGAATAGAGATAAGCAAAAACGAAAACATAATTTTCCCTAAGCTGATTTATTTTAAAAGAAAAGATTATATTAAACAAAATTATAGGTCTGTCTCACATGAAACTAAACACGAAATCCTAAATATAATTTAACCAAATTGAACAATATGTTAAAATAATACGTTATGATCAAGTAGAATTTGTAAAAGAAATTCAAGGATAGTTGAGTATCAGAAAATCAATCAGCTTAATTAAATGTAGTAATAAAAAGTAATAAAAGATTGCAGCCATAAAATTAAAAGACACTTGCTCCTTGGAAGGAAAGTTATGACCAACCTAGACAGCGTATTAAAAAGCAGAGACATTACTTTGTCAACAAAGGTCCATCTAGTCAAGGCTATGGTTTTTTCCAGTAGTCATGTATGGATGTGAGAATTGGACTATAAAGAAAGCTGACCATTGAAGAATTGATGCTTTTGAACTGTGGTGTTGGACAAGACTCTTGAGGGTCCCTTGGAATGCAAGGAGATCAAACTAGTCAATCCTAAAAAAAAAAAAAAAATCAGTCCTGAATATTCATTGGAAGGACTGATGCTGAGGCTGAAGCTCCAATACTTTGACCACCTGATGCAAAGAGCTGACTCATTTGAAAAGACCCTGATGCTGGGAAAGATTGAGGGCAGGAGGAGAAGGGGATGACAGAGGATGAGGTGGTTGGATGGCATCACCAACTCAATGGACATGAGTTTGGGTGAACTCCGGAAGCTGGTGATGGACAGGGAGGCCTGGCATGCTGCAGTCCATGCGGTTGCAAAGAGTCGGACATGACTGAGCGACTGGATTGAACTGAATAAAAGGAGGAAATCATAGTAATATTTCAGTTAATACAAAAAAGCAGTTAGCGAAATTTCACACCTATTACCTGTCTGTGATTTTACAAAATAAAAACTCTAACAGATTAGGAACAGAAGGAAACATTTTGACCTAGTAAAGGTAATATATCAAAAACTTACAGCAAACATTATACTTAATGGGGAAACTGTGGATAAATTCCTTTGGTAACAAAACAAGGCTGCCTCTAATAATATTGCTGGTATTGAAGATGCTGGTAAATGGAGTTTAAGAATTTAAAAGAAATAAGAGGTATAAGATAGATAAAACTATCAGTATTTGTAAATTATAAAAGTGTATATGAAAGAATAAGGTCCAACTGTCAAGTCCTTTTAAAAAGACAACAGTTAAAAGGGGAAATATGCCCTATTAGATTTCAAGATATCCTATAAAGCCCTATTCAACTTAATCAATTAATTTAGCTGTGCTGTGCAGCTTGTGGGATCTTAGTTCCCTGATAAGGGATTGAACCCACATGGTCGGCAGTGAACGTGCAGAGTCTTAACCAATGGACCTCCAGGGAATTCCCTAAAGCATACTTTTTTAAAAAATAGCATGGTACAGACAATAGACCAATGGAAGAAAATAAATTCAGAGATAGACCTCAGTGTATATGGAATTTAGTATATGATGAATACCAAAAATCACTGAAAAAGAAAAGTATATGTCCTATGAATTAAAGACAAACATGAAAGATAAAATGACATTTATGGATGAAAGTTTAGCAGATTGTCTGTGACCTAGGGACTTCTTAGGAGTCAGAGGTCATCAGGTAAAACATTGGTGAATTAGTTTTTTAACAGTTTAAATACATCTCTTTATGTGGCTGTGCCGCATCGTAGCTGTGACACTAGGGGTCTTTGTTGGGTCACAGGCGCTTTCACTGTGGCACACGGGCTCCAGATCCTGCTGGCCTCAGTAGTTGCGGCACGTGGGTGCTCTGTTTGTGACTCATGGGCTTAGTTGCTCTGTGGCATATGTGATCTTAATTCCCTGACCAGGGATCAAACCTGCATCCCTGCACTGGAAGGCGGATTCCTAACCACTAGATCACTTGGGAAGTCCTGGTGAATTTGTTTTTATCAAAATATTTTTTTCAACTAAGGACAATACAGACAAATTTTTCATACAAATGACAGAATTGTACAATCCTAAAATTGATAATGAGTTAATGTCTAGACTATACAAGAAACTACTTCAAATCAATAAAAGAAATCCAGTAACAACAACAAAAAACCTGGAAAATAACAAGTGTTGCTGAGGATGTGGATAAATTAGAAACTTGTACATTGCTGGTGGGAGTGTAAAAATGAGGCACCATTGTGTAAAACAGTTTGAGATTCTTCAGAAAGCTAAACACAGAATTACCATGCCTAGCAACTCCACTCCTAGAAAGTATCGCAAACAATAGAGAATGGGCTCTCACACAAACACTGTACAGAAGTGCTCACGGGGCGCCGTTCACAACAGGTAAGCGCGTGTGCTCAGTCGCTCCGTCGTGCCCCAGTCTCTGTGACCCCATGGACTGTAGCCCGCCAGGCTCCACGCAGGCAAGATCCTGGAGTGAGCTCCCACGCTCTCCCCCAGGGGACCTTCCTGACCCGGGGCCTGAACCCAAGTCTCTCATCTCTCCTGCACTGGCACTGCTAAGTCGCTCAGTCGTGTCTGACTCTGTGCGACCCCATAGACAGCAGCCCACCAGGCTCCCCCGTCCCCGGGATTCTCAAGGCAAGAACACTGGAGTGGGTTGCCATTTCCTTCTCCAATGCATGAAAGTGAAAAGTGAAAGTGAAGTCACTCAGTCGTGTCCGACCCTCAGCGACCCTATGGACTGCAGTCTGCCAGGCTCCTCTGTCCATGGGACTTTCCAGGCAAGAGCACTGGAGTGGGTGCCATCGTCTTCTCTGGCACTGGCACTAGCACCACCTAGAAAGCCAACAGGTAAACAGCAGGACACAACCTCAGTACACACCAGTGGATGAACACATGAAATATTATTCAGCCATACAAAGGAAAACACTACTCATATACGCAACAATATGAGTAAACCTTGAAAATAACTATGTTAGGTAAAAAAAGCTAGAAACAAAATGCTACATATTATATGATTCTTTAAATGAAATATCCAGAATAGGGAAATCCACAGAAACTGGAAACAGATTGGTGGTTGCCAGGGGTTGTGAAAGAGAGGTATGGCAGTGATTGCTTAACAGGTAAAGAGTATCTTTTTTGAGTGATGAAAATGTTGTGGAACTGTTACCGAAACTGCAGTCTGCTTGCTGCTGCCCAAAAGCCAGTAAAGAGGCCAAGTTGGTGGGAAGGAAAGTTTGCTTTATTCTGGATGCCGGCATCCAGGGAGAAGGGAGGGCACACATTTGTCCAAAGGCCAACGCCTCCTGACTGACAGTCAGCGGGCAAGAGCTTTTACTGACACAGAGAGCGACCTGCACACAAAAATACAGTCAGCGCCAACAGTCATCTTGAAATTGGGCATCGGTGATCTGACCAGCATCATCTTGGCTGTTTTAGGCATAGTTAATCTTCAGTTTCAGGGTCCACTTGTCTCCACTTTGGGGGGCAAATTATTGGAATTGAGGCAACTTATGTCATGGCTACAGTCTGGCCATCGTGTAGTTAAGTTCTTCCACCTGCTGGGGGTTTCAGTAACTGTAAGGCAGCTCACAGGATACGGCTCAGAATATTATCTATAGCTCATGAAAGTGAAAGTCACTCAGTCATGTCCGACTCTTTCTGACCCCATGGGCTGTAGCCTGGCAGGTTCCTTTGTCCATGGAATTCTCCATGCCAGAATAGTGGGCAACTGCTCCCTTCTCCAGGGGATCTTCCCCTGGAAGGGGAAGGGATTGAACCCAGGTCTCCTGCATTTCAGGCGGATTCTTTACTGCCTGAGCCACCAAGGAAGTCTGTGAGGAGGAACTAAAAGTCTTTGACTGTGCTCAGTGAGTACGTTATTATTATTTGGTCTCCTTTGACTGTTTTCCTTTGTTTCTGTATGTTCTCACCTCTCTGATTATACTTATCCTTTGGCTAACATTTTTCCATAGGCAAAAAGCAGGCTGAGGACATGCAGGGGGCTATAGGGTCCTGTTCTGTTTCAGAACTAGATGGAGCTTGTGGTGTCACAGAATTATGAATGCATTATATACCACTGAATGTGTGTGTGTGCATGTAGTCATGTCTGACTCTTTTCAACCCTGTGGACTGCAGCCCATTAGGCTCCTCTAACCATGGGATTCTTTAGGCAAGAATACTTGGGTGGGTTTCCATTTCCTCCTCCAAGGGATCTTCCTGTACACTGTTATTTATTCCACTTAGTAAGATGTCCTCCAGATTCATCATCCATGTTGTCACAAATGACAGGCTTTCCTTCTGTTTAAGGTTGAAGACTATTCCACTGGGGTGTATGTAAATATGTCACATTTCCTTTCCTTATCCATCTGTCAACAGACACCTAGGTAGTTTCCATACTTTGGCTATTTGTGAATAAAGCTGCAATGAACATGGAAATGAAGATATCTCTTTGAGACACTGATTTCATTTCCTTCACTTCCTGGATATATACCCAGAAGAGGAATTGTTGATCATATGGTAGTTCTATTTTTAATATTTTGAGAAACCTCCAAGCTGGTTTTCATAATGGCCATACCAATTTATATTGGTGGTGTTCAGTCGCTAAGTCAAGTCTGACCCTTTGTGACCCGCGAACTGCAGCACGCCAGGCTTCCCTGTTTTTCACTATCTCCCAGAGTTTGTTCAAACTCACGTTCTTGTTCATGTTCTCAAACTCTTGCTTAAACTCGTGTCAGTGATACCATCCAACCATCTCACATTATACCATTTACACTGGCTCTGTGATTCTATTTTGACAGTGCATAGAATATCTCCACCTCTATATAAATCTGGCACTCCAAACTCAGCATTATCCATAGCTGACCTCACTCTTCCCCATCTCCTGTTAAACCTGCTCTGATTTCTGTATTCAGAAACTGCAGTTTTCTCCTTTGCTCTTCCATTCAGCTAACTCACGCTCATACTTTAGTCTTAGCTGAGAAGCAATTTACTCTAGGAGGCCTTTCTTGGCTCTTTATATCAAATTAGGTTCCACCTTTGGCTACCTATAGCACCATGTAGATTGTTCACCCTTCAGTTCAGCTCGTTTGCTCAGTGGTGTTTGACTCTTTGTGACCCCATGAACTGCAGCATGCCAGGCTTCCTTGTCCATTACCAACTCCTGAAGCTTGCTCAAACTCATGTCCATTGAGTCGGTGATGCCATCCAACCACCTCATCCTCTGTCATCCCCTTCTCCTCCTGCCTTTAATCCTTCCCAGCATCAGGGTCTTTTCAAGTGAGTCAGCTCTTTGCATCAGGTGGTCAAAGTATTGGAGTTTCAGCTTCAGCATCAGTCCTTTCAATGAACAGTCAGGACTGATTTCCTTAAGGATTGACTGGTTTGATCTCCTTGCATTCCAAGGGACCCTCAAGAGTCTTGTCCAACACCACAGTTCAAAAACATCAATTCTTTGATGCTCAGCTTTGTTTGTGGTCCAACTCTCAAATCCATACATTAGTACTGGAAAAACCATAGCTTTGACTAGACAGACCTTTGCTGGAAAAGTAATGTCTCTGCTTTTTAATATGCTGTCTAGGTTGGTCATAGCTTTTCTTCCAAGGAGCAAG
>SJYV01023055.1:10422-21068 GCA_006410875.1 Neotragus pygmaeus
CTGTCCATCACCATCTCCCGGAGTTCACTCAGACTCACGTCCATCGAGTCCGTGATGCCATCCAGCCATCTCATCCTCAGTCGTCCCCTTCTCCTCCTGCCCCCAATCCCTCCCAGCATCAGAGTCTTTTCCAGTGAGTCAACTCTTCTCATGATGTGGCCAAAGTACTGGAGTTTCTAATGCATATATATGGAATTTAGAAGAAGGTAACGATAACCCTGTATGTGAGACAGTAAAAGAGACACAGATGTATAGAACAGTCTTTTGGACTCTGTGGGAGAGGGAGAGGGTGGGATAATTTGGGAGAATGGCATTGAAACAGGTATACTATCATATATGAAATGAATCGCCAGTCCAGGTTTGATGCATGATACAGGATGTTTGGGGCTGGTACACTTGGATGACCCAGAGGGATGGTATGGGGAGGGAGGTGGGAGGGGGGTTCAGGATGGTGAACATGTGTACACCTGTGGCAGATTCATATTGATGTATGGCAAAACCAACACAGTATTGTAAAATAAAAAAAAAATTAGATACTATGAAACTGGAGGAAAACATGGGTAGCACACTTTTTCAAAGTGTACTGGTGGATCTGTCTCCTAAAGCAAAGGAAATGTAAGGAAACATAAATGGGACCTAATTAAACTTAAAACCTTTTACACAGCAAAAGAAACCATTAATAAAAGAAAAAGATAACTTACTGAATGGGAGAAAATATTTAGAAATAATATAACCAATAAGGGATTGATATCCAACATCTTTAAACAGCTCATAGAGCTCAACATTAAAAAAAAGCAAAGAGGGCTTCCCTGATGGTCTAGTGGTTAAGGATCCATCTTACTGTGCAGGGGACACAGGTTTGATCCCACGTGCCACGATGCAGCTAAGCCTATGTGCCCTAAAACCCATGCTTCACAACAAGAGAGGCCACTGCAATTAGAAGCCCATGCACTGCAACTGGAGAGTAGCCCCTGCTCACTGCAATTAGAAAAAGCCTGCATGCAGCAATGAAGATCCAGTGCAACCAAAAATAAATGTCTTTTTTTTAAGTGATTAAAAAATAGGTGAAAGATAGTAATAGATACTTTTCCAAATAAGATGTAAGGTGGCCAACAGGCATATTAAAAATGTTCAATATGGCTAATTATCAAAGAAATGGAAATCAAAAGCATAATGAGGTATCACCTCACACTGGTCAGAATGACTATCATCAAAAAGAGCACAAATAGCAAATGGTGATGATGATGTGAAGCAAAGGGAACCCTGTACACTATTGGTAGGAATGTAAATAGGTGCAGCCACTGTGGAAAGCAGTATGGAGGTTTCTCAAAGAACCAAAAAAGAAATATCATATAACTGAGCAATTACATTCCTGTTATGTATCCCCAGAAACCAAATACACTAATTTTAAAAGATATATGCACTCTAGTGTTTATAGCTGCATTGTTTATCATAGTCAGGATATGGAAGCAACCTAAGTGTTCATCAACAGATAAATGGATACGGATGTTTTATATATGTGTACACACACACACATTCAGTTCAGTTCAGTCACTCAGTCGTGTCCGACTCTTTGCAACCCCATGAATCACAGCACCCCAGGCCTCCCTGTTCATCACCAACTCTGGGAGTTCACCCAAACTCATGTGCATCGAGTCGGTGATGCTGTCCAGCCATCTCATCCTCTGTCGTCCCCCTCTCCTCCTGCCCCCAATCCGTCATACACACATCACTCAGCTATAAAAGAATGAACTTTTGCCATTTGCAACAACATGAATAGACTTAGAGGGCACTATGCTAAATGAAGTAAGTCAGACAGAGAAAGACAAATAAGAAATTACTTATAGGTGAAATCTAAAAATTACAGCAAGCTAGTGAATATAACAACAACAAAAAAAAAGATGGAGATTTTTTTAGATATAGAGATATACAGATATAGAGAGCATACTAGTGATTACCAGGAGGGAAGAGAGGGAGAAGATCAATAAAGGAGTAGGGGAGTAAGAGATATAAATTATAGGTATAAAATAAACTATAAGGATATATTATACAGCGTGGGGAATATAGCCAATATTTTATAATAATTGCAAATGGAACATCACCTTTAAAAACTGTAAATCACTATATTGTACACCTGTAGCTTATATAATATTATACATCAACTATAATTCTATAAAAATAGAAATAAGAAATAAGCACACACACACATATATACATGTATACAGAGAGAGAAATTTTTATTGTATATAAGCCTCATGGTTACCACAAACCAAAAATCTATAATAGATACACACAAAAATAGAGACAAATATATAGTTGGTATCTAAAGGTGCCTAATTCTAAAGATAGTCATCAACTCACAAGTGAACAAAAGAACTATGAAAATAATTCAAAAACAGTTAACAAAATGGCAATAAGGTCATATCAATAATTACTTTAAATGTACAAGGATTAAATGTTCCTATCAAAAGATGTAGATTGGCTGAATGGATACACAAACCAGACCCATATATGTGATACCTACAAGAGAACCACTTCAGATCTAAAGTCACACACAGACTGAAAGTGAAAGGAGTAAACGGTATTCTGTATAAATGGAAAAGAAATCTGGGGTACCAGTGCTCATATTAGATAAAATAGACTTCAAAAAAGATACTGTAACAATATACAAAAAATGACATTAAATAATGATCAAGGGATCAGTGCAAGAAGATATAACGATTGTAAGTGTATACACACCCAATGTGCATGTAAATACATGGTCCATGTAAATATATGAAGAAAATATTAACAAACATAAAGGAAGACATTGATAATAACACCATAACTGTAGCAGACTTTATAGTCATTCTTACAGGTATGAGGTGTTATCTCATTCTCGTTTTTATTTGTATTTCCATAATGATTAGTGATGTTGAGCATCTTTTCATGTGTCTGTGGTCCATGTGTCTTTGGAAACTGTCTATTCTAGTTCTCTGCCAATGTTTTAATCAGGTTACTTGAGGTTTTTTGATGTTGAGTTATTTGAGTTCTTTGGATAGTTTGAATATTAACTCCTCATCAGATACATCATTTGGAAATGTCTTCATCCATTCAGTTAGGCAGCCTTTTTTTGTTGTTCTCAGATTCCTTCTGGCTTCCCTGATGGCTCAGCTGGTAGAGCCACCTGCAATGCAGGAGACCTGGGTTCGATCCCTGGGTTGGGAAGATGCCCTGGAGAAGATAATGGCAACCTATTCCAGTATTCTGGCCTGGAGAATTCCATGGACTATACAGTCCATGGGGTCACAAAGAGTCAGACACAACTAAGCAACTTTCACTTTCACTTTAGTTTCTTTCACTGTGCAAAAAGTTTTTAGTTTGATGTAGTCCCATTCATTTGCTTTTGTTTTCCTTACCTGAAGAGGCATATCCAAAAANGAGAATTCCATGGACTATACAGTCCATGGGGTCACAAAGAGTCAGACACAACTAAGCAACTTTCACTTTCACTTTAGTTTCTTTCACTGTGCAAAAAGTTTTTAGTTTGATGTAGTCCCATTCATTTGCTTTTGTTTTCCTTACCTGAAGAGGCATATCCAAAAAAAGTATAGCTAAGACTGATGTCAAAGAGCATAGTGTGTAAGTTGCTCAGTCGTGTCCAACTCTGCGACCCTGTGGACAGCTCACCAGGCTCCTCTGTCCATGGGATTCTCCAGACAAGAATACCATAGTGGGTTGCCGCTTTCTTCTCCAGGAGATCTTCCTGACTTAGGGATTGAACCCGGGTCTCCTGCACTGAAGGAGATTCAAAGAGCATATTGCTTATGTTTTCTTCTAGTAGTTTTATGACTTCCAGTCTTATACTTAAGTCTTTATCCATTTGGTGTGAGAAAGTAGTCTGCTTTGATTATTTTGCATATAACTGTCCAGTTTTTAAAGAGTCCCTTGGACTGCAAGGAGATCCAACCAGTCCATTCTGAAGGAGATCAGCCCTGGGATTTCTTTGAAAGGAATGATGCTAAAGCTGAAACTCCAGTACTTTGGCCACCTCATGTGAAGAGTTGACTCACTGGAAAAGACTCTGATTCTGGGAGGGATTGGGGGCAGGAGGAGAAGGGGACGACTGAGGATGAGATGGCTGGATGGCATCACGGACTCGATGGAGNCAGTACTTTGGCCACCTCATGTGAAGAGTTGACTCACTGGAAAAGACTCTGATTCTGGGAGGGATTGGGGGCAGGAGGAGAAGGGGATGACTGAGGATGAGATGGCTGGATGGCATCACGGACTCGATGGAGGTGAATCTGAGTGAACTCCAAGAGTTGGTGATGGACAGGGAAGCCTGGTGTGCTGCGATTCATGGGCTCACAAAGAGTCGGACACGACTGAGCAACTGAACTGTCCAGTTTTTCCAATACCATTTATTGAAGAAATCGTCTTTTCTCATTATATATTTTTGCCTCCTTTGTTGTAGATAAATTTGACCATATAAGCTCAGGTTTATTTTTATAGTCTCTATGCTGTTTTGTGGATCTATGTGTCTGTTTTTTGTGCCAGCATCATCATGTTTTGATTAAGGTAGCTATAGTACAGTTTGAAATCAATGAATGTGATACCTCCAGCTTTGTTCTTTCTAAAGATTGTTTTGGCTACTTGGAGTCTTTTGTGTTTCCATACAAATTTAGGTTTATTTGTTCTAGTTCTGTGAAAAATGCCAGTAGTATTTTGACATGGATTGCATTGAATCTGTAGATTTCATTCTAGAATATTCAAATTTGCTATATCTGTATTTTCTGCATTTCATATAAGAGTTCTGAGATCATTTTGTAAGAGTCAGGTCCTTCGTCTCCATTGTCTATGTAGTTACTGGATTCTAAAAATATTAGTTTGATAGCTTCAAGTTTTTGTTATTTACTGTGTTAAAAGGGAGGGGAGAGAGAGAGATAAATGATGATGGTGCTTTTTTTATATTAGGTCAAATAACGCTAGGGAATTTTGGAATTGATCCTTTTAGACATCTCTTCTCCCCCATATGTATGCTTTTTGGAAGGTGATTGATAATTATTCTTCCTATCTATAATTTTTTGCATTTAAATGTAGCATATAGCTTTTAGTCTAGTTCATTTGAATGATACAAGGAGAAGCAAGTTCCAAGTATGAGCTGTGAAACCTTCCCTTATTTATGAGCCTCTTAGGTTTAAAAGACAAGAGCATGGCATGGAAATATTGCCACTTTTAGAGGTGGCAATTGGATATTGGTTTGGAGAATGAATAGGAAGAGATGAGACTCATTATTTATTTGAAAATCACCTGAAAGACTTTTTTTTTTAATAGCTTTATTTTTTCTTACAAAATCAGAAGTCTGGAAGCTGAGAGTACAGATATGGTGCAGTAGCCATTTTTTAACAGGCTGAAGAAAATAATTCATATAATTCTTTAAATAATTTTTATCCTTTTTAAATGCTGATTGATTCTTTCTCTGCCCAGATCTCTGACAAGCATGTTTTTTATAGAGATTTTGCATTTTTACTAAATTCCCATGTAATTATGATGCCTGCTGTTGCAGGAAATATACTTTGAGAACTACTGGATGAGATTTTGGCAGACTAATCAGAAATCTCTTGCATCGATCTATGCAAGTTATAATATGGAAGTAAATGCTGATATTAGAGTTGAAAGAGGAAGGGATGGCTTCCAAAGCTGTATCAAAGTTAAAACTGACAGGACTTGTTAGACCAGAACATGCAGGGGTAGGAGGGGAGGTGGCTCTAGAATAATTTCTGGATTTCTGACTTTCATGGTGGATTGAAAGTGGTGGTGCATGATCTCAACATATGGAATAAAAGAGAAACTGAGTAGGTTTGGAGATTGGGATTGATGATAAATAAGTTTTGGGGGTAGGATTGATAAGTCTGATATTAGACATGTCAAATGAAAATGTGTGTGGGTAATCAAAGTGGAGATGTTTGTTAGGAAAATATCAGTAGGACACAGCTGAGGTGAAGATGGCTGTTAAAAGAATACAGTTATGTAAATGCAGGCATATATGTTGGAGGAGAAAATATACATCATATATTGAAGAGGATACGGACCTGAGAATAGAACTCTGGGATATGCCAATATTTAATGTGAAATCAGAATAGTTCACTTTAAAAAGGCCTTAGGACTAGCAGGAACCCTGCAGTAGAGAGTTACAACTTTAAAAATAAAATAGCCAGTTGTCTCACCAGCAAAAGTTTATTCAGAAATTGTTAGAAGACTTGTAATTGGGGAAATAAATACAAGCTTTGGACTAGAGGGAAATACTGAGGACAAAGGGGAGGAGCTTGTACAGAGAAAAAGAGGAGTGGGCAAGGCTGTTCTCTATGAAAATTCACTGGAGGAAAGTGAGAGTTCAGCTTTCTCATTGGCTGTGCTACAGAGTTTTCCATTGGCTGAGCTTGTTACCCATCAGGAAGAACATCTCCCTTCCTCCTACCAGGGAAGTAGAGGCCCCTTCCCTTGGGAGAAGGGCTTCCCTGGTGGCTCAGATGGTTAAAAATCTGCCTGCAATGCAGGAGACCCGGGTGTGATCCCCGGGTCGGGACGATCCCATGGAGAGGGGAATAAGAGCCCACTCCAGTATTCTTGGCCAGAGAATCCCTTAGACAGAGGATCTTGGTGGCCTGATCCATGGGATTGCATAAAGTCTGACACAACTGAGTGAGTTAACACATACACACACACACACTCCTTGAAGCTAAGGGGACCCTCCCTTCTTGTTCAGGGTAATTGGTAGACATGAGAGCTCCCTTTGCTGGCCTTCCCGAGGCCAAATTTAGTTGAGGCCTAGAAATTGCTTTTAACCAAAGTTTTTTAAAGGGTGTAATCAACATATCAGCTCTGCAGGAAGGTCAAATGACATATGGATGCAGCCGATTCTGTATATTTAGGAATCAAGGGTGATAGAAAATCTTAGGAAAAGCAGTTTTGTCAGAGTAGCACAGATGGAATCCAGATTATATTTATTTGAAGTTAGAAACATTTTTAGAACAGAATACATGCCTTCTGCTTTTCTGATACTAAGTTTCTTATTTTTTCATCTCTTAACAGAATATGGTTATTGATTTAAAAATAGTTTAGGTGAATGGATTTAAATTCAAGTCCTAAGTTGAATAAAATATTTAGAGAGCAAACTGAGAATCAATTTATATCACTTTTCTGTTATGAGGTGCTGCCTCTCGTGGGGTATTAATGTCCCTTTCCTCAGGAAGCTTGCAGAAATAACTGTGGAGTTTTTGTGGTTAAGAAGAGGCGGCAAGAATACACTGAAGAACTGTGCATTAAAGACCTTAATGACCTGGATAACCATGATGGTGTGGTTACTTACCTAATGCCAGCATCCTGAAGTATGAAGTCGAGGGGGTCATAGGAGGCCTTACTATGAACAAAGCTAATGGAGGTGACAGAATTCCAGCTGAGCTATCTCAAATCTTAAAAGATGAAGCTACTATAGTGTTGCACTCAATGAGCCAGCAAATTTGGAAGACTGCAGTAGCCACAGGACTGGAAAAGGTCAGTTTTCGTTCCAATCTCAAAGAAGAGCAAGGCCAAAGAATGTTCAAACTACCATACAGTTGCACTCATCTCACATGCTAACAAGGGAATGCTCAAAGTCCTTCAAGCTAGGCTAAAATAGTACATGAACTGAAAATTTCCAAATGTTCAAGCTTAATTTAGAAAAGGCAGAGGAAGGAACTAGAAGTCAACTTGCCAACATCTGTTGGATCATAGAAAAAAAGAGAATTCCAGAAAAACTTCTGCTTCATTGACTACACTAAGGCCTTTGACTGTGTGGATCACAACAAATTGTGGAAAATTCTTAGAGTGATGGGAATACCATACCACTTTACTTGCCTCCTGAGGAACTTGTATGCAGATCAAGAAGCAACAGTTTGAAGTGGACATGAAACAACAGACTGGTTCAAAGTTGGGAAAGGAGTACGTCAAGGCTGTATATTGTAACCCTGTTTATTTAACTTCTGTGCAATGTACATCATGCAAAATACCTGGCTGGATGAAGCACAAGCTGGAATCAAGATTGCTGGGAGAGATATCAACAACTTCAAATATACAGATGATACTACCCTAATGTCAGAAAACAAAAAGAAACTAAAGAACCTCTTGATGAAGGTGAAAGAGGAGAGTGATGAAGCTGTCTTAAAAGTCAACATTCAAAATCCTAAGACCATGGCATCCAGTCCCATCACTTCATGGCAAAAATAAGGGGAAACCATGGAAACAGTGGCAGATTTTATTTTCTTGGGCTCCATAATCACTGCAGATCGTGACTGCAGCTATGAAATTGAAAGTCACTTGCTGCTTGGAAGAAAAGCTATGACAAACCTTGACAGCATGTTAAAAAAGAGAGATATAACTTTGCTGACAAAGGTCTGTGTATAGTCAGAGCAATAGTTTTTCCAGTAGTCATGTATGGATGTGAGAGCTGGACCATAAAGAAGGCTGATCGCTGAAAATTTGATGCCTTTTAATTGTGGTGCTGGAGAAGACTCTTGAGAGTCCCTTGAACAGCAAGGAGATCAAACTAGTCAGTCATAAAGGAAATCAACCATGAATATTCACTGAAAGAACTGATGCCTGATGCTGAAGCTGGAGCTCCTGATGGGAGAAGCTGAGTCATTAGAAATGACCCTGATTCTGGGAAAGATTGAAGGTATGAGGAGAAGGAAGCAACAGAGGATGAGATGGTTGGATGGCATCACTGATTCAATGGACATGAGCTTGAGCAAACTCCAGGAGATAATGAAGGACAGGGAACCCTGCTCTGCTGCAGTTCATGGGGTCGCAAAGAGCTGGACATGACTTAGCGAGTGAACAGCTTCAGAAAGGATTTGTTTTGTTCTCTACCCATATCCGTGATAGAAACCAAGAATGCTATTATTCCTGTTAAGAGTATTATACTGTAATTTGTGTGACAGTTGGCCAGGATTATTTTATTAGTTTCCTAATGGATCAACTTAGAGCATAAACATTTTTCTTTTACTCTAGGGCTTTTCCGAGCAAATTTATCATGGAATCCTGAGAGTAAATAGAAGTCGCTTGCCCTACACATGATTGGTATCTGGCGTAATAGTGTCATAAGTAGGACTTGTCAGTGGCGTATTATTGTCTGGAAAACATAATTGAAACATGCCCAATCTGTGTTAGGAAACTTATCGGGTTTCTGTGGGCTGATTCTTCTGGACTCTGGAAAGATCTGAGATTGAGCTAACACAACCCATTGGATTTGATGATTGTATCACTGTTAATTAGTTGGAAAGTTCCTCACAAAATGTGGGCCAAATGCAGAATGAAAGCAATGGCCAGTAAAATAGTGAGCTTTCTCCAAAAAATAAATAAATAAATAACTGCATTAAACTGCATAAAAAACCTGCACGTATTCTATTTTGTGGTCAAACTAATCTAGTAGACTAAACTGATCTAGTAGACTCTTTGAGTACTTTTATTTTTCCTTTTACTGTTAGCCAATGTTTCAAGGTTCTGCATTTAAAATCAAAGAACACTTTTAAAATCTCAGGCTGCAAATGATCAGATGTATAAGTGTTATTTGACAGAGACCAATCTAATTTTCTAGGTGGTTAGAAATTTCAATGTTGGTAAATCAGGCCCTTAAAAGTCTGGTGAGAAAAACAGTGGTAGGGGTAATGAAGAGCGGGGTGAAGACGGGAATTTTGAAGACAGTAAATGCAAAATTCAAGAGCTCTTTCACATTAGTTCTGATACTTCAACAATTCTAAGTTATTTGTTTCTCATTTAGGATAAAAATTACATGATATTAAGCATATCACTGAGTTCAAGTAACATTTCTTCCTTTCCTTTCTTTCTTGAGCAGGTTGTCAAGTTACTAAGCAACAAAAGGTCTCAAGCAGTTGGAATATTGATGTCTAGCCTTCACTTAGATATGAAAGATATACAACATGGTAAGTGAAAAATGGGCTTCCCTTCTGGCTCAGCAGGTAAAGAATCCACCTGCAATGCAGGAGACAGTCTGCAGTGTCAGAAACAAGAGTTCTATCCCTGGGTTGGGAAGACCCCCTGGAGAAGAAAATGGCAACCCACTCCAGTATTCTTGCCTGGGAAATCCCATGGACAAAGGAACCTGGTGAGCTATAGTCCAGGGGGTCACAAGAGTCAGATGCGACTTAGTGACTAAAACATCACCAAATTTAAAACATCACCAATAAAATTTCAGCTTTTGAATATTCAAATTTGGGCTGAAGTGGAAAATTATTTCGTACTTAGATTTTCTGTATGTATTGAGATTAGTATGTCTCCTGTGAGTGCTACCACACCTCCTGCTGTGATTGTTTCTGAAAGGGTTATGGGTGATTTGACTCTTCTGTTATTTCTCTGTCTTCTAAAGAGCCTAATTCTCATGTGACATGTTTAGTCTGCATTAGTAAATACTTAACTTTTGATCCATAAGAAATGCTAGTCCCACCGTGCTCTGTACCTGATTGACTGCTCCATGTCTTGTCCGAAAAAGGACTGGTAAACATTCCTGAGATCCAGATGTGGGCTGTGTCTCAGTCCCTGACAGTACCTGGGGAGGATGGTCCACAGGAGAGGAAAATCTCTGAGGGCAAGTCTCAGATGTTTGCTGA
>SJYV01023056.1:0-18827 GCA_006410875.1 Neotragus pygmaeus
TTTTTTTTTTTTAAGTAATCCTGTGCATAATCATTCACTGTATAAGGATCTGGGAGACTATATGTTTGGACTTAAAACAAGCCTGGAAAAGGATGCTACTATGCCAATTATGACATGTCTGATTTTTTATCAAATCATAACCTTCTTTAAGCCTAGATACCAGGGCAAGAGGCTGGGAACTGCATGGAATATACATAGGCGTATAACAGGTGCTCAATAAAAGTTCTTTCACCAAAGAGAAATTACTTGGTTCTCAACATTCCTAGGTGCCGTGCATGATAAAATTAATTTTAAGAGAGAGTTCATGTCCTTGAAGATCTTGAAGTTCCATTGAGGGCCCAAGAATAAGAAACAAGCTGTGAGGGAAAAGAAAAGTGATAGACTATATTCTGGAATAGTGAGAACTCACTGATGGAGGATACAGTGGGGTCTGGAGTCACCTGGGAAGAAAAAAGAGCTTTGAAGAATGTATAGAAAATGCGTATGTAGTAAATACAGATCAGAATCATAGTCGGCTACTAAAAACAGTACATTATATTATTATATAACAGAAGAGTATATTATTTCATGCAAGATAAGTCCAGCTGTAGGCAAACCACTAAGGCATCAGGGATGCAAGCTTCTGTGTTTCTTTATTACCATCATCAGCATAATGTTACCTCATGGTCCACAATAGCTGCTGAAACTCCAGCCACCAGAGCAGAGTTGCAAGGCAGTCGAAAAGAAAAGCTCATTCCCTCAAAGTTGAGTCAGCATCCTCTAAATATTTTTTCTTTGAGTGTCTCCTTATATGCGGCTGGTATGCTGTAAGAAAGGTAAGAAAATGTTGCTTTGTACTCCGGGAGTGCCTAGCTAAAATATAAGATTTCATTGCTCAGAAAGGAGAGGGGATAAGTGGCCTCTGCCACATGGTAAGATGCCAGTTTGGAGCCCAAGGTGGACAAAAGGCTGATGCAGGAAAGAGCAAACATGTATGTATGATGTCATGTATGTATCCTTAAGAATGTGGAGGAAATTACAGGGAATATTATGGGCTTCCCTGGTGGCTCAGTGGTTAAGAATCCAAGGTAAGAGATGCAGGCTCAGTCCCTCGGTCGGGCAGATCTCCTGCAGAAGGAAATAGCAACCCACTCCAGTATTTTTGCCTTGGAAAGCCCATGGACAGAGGAGCCTGGCAGGTTATAATTCATGGGGTTGCAAAGAGTCAGAAGTGGCTGACACGTTCACTTTTCCTTCTGTATACAATAGGCTTTCTACATATTTTCTCCATCTCCATACAGTCTTTCCAGGGAGGGTTACCTCTCCAATTTTGAAGATAAGAAAAGAAACCTGAGGTTCTGGCAAGGTCAACTGTAGCACAGAGACTTCTGGCTACTGTCTGCCGGCCTCATGTGCTAAGAGGACTTGTCCCCAAGGGCCTCTCCCCCTGCCTCCCTGCTCCAAAGTCAGGGCTGTGTCTACATCAGGCTACGACCCTCCTACTTCTCTGCTGATAGTCTATTCATTTCTGGCAATCTTGTCACACAGCTAACAGGCTCAAACATGGCTGATACGATGAGAGCTTTGTAAAGAGAGGGAAGTAATAATATTCTGGATTTGTATGTGAGGAAGACCTATTTAACAGAGGGTCACAGGTATTAGTCATACATTCCGATTCAAACACTGACACCCTCATTCAGCTTTTCCTATTGGGAACATTGGCAAGGTCCAAATTATACCAGCAGACACTTGAGATTACTTAACCAGACATAACATTGAAAGAGTCAAAAAAAAAAAAAAAATGAATTGAGGCCAGGAGTCCCACAGGCATCCTTGGTCTTTCGTGGAGGCAAATGGACTTATGATTGAGTTATCACAGCAAACACAAGTCACCTCGTTGGTACTTCCTAACGCTGGAAGTTTCCAGTGCACTTTCCCAAGGATGAAATTGTTCATTTCCCTCCACACGGCATATGTGTTTTTAAGGAAACAAGCATTTGGAAGATAATTTTGTGGGAAAAAATATAAAATAGATATAATACCCAGTTACCTTTTCTTAAAGAAAGATGAACGATCCAAGGGAGAGAGAAACGGCACTTGCTATGAAAATTTGAATTTCAAGAAGTATATTACATCCTCCAGAGTTCTCAATGAAAAGAAAATTATTTCTTTCTTGGGGAACACACTCTTATGGCATTTTAACTTTTATGACATTTCTGATTTGGGATGATGAGCCTTCTCTACAGAAATGATTCAAACTTCCATTTTTGTGGTGTGCGTGTCCTTATAAATTACTCTGCCAGCTAAGGAGGAGGAAAATGCTCCCTAAAGTGGAGATGGGTTTTTTTTTCTGCCGAGAAAAGTTTCTTTCCCCATTTGTGGATGGTAGTTGCTGATAGAGACATATATCAGGGAAATAAATTGCACTTAATCACTAATCACCTGAACATAAGCTAAAAGTGGTATCAATCTTTTCTACGGATGAAAATAATTTCCCTTCATAAATAATGAACAAAGACACATTTTTACCAGGTGCAATTAAATATAATTGTAAGGATATACTGAGATATGATTCAGATCTCGCCCTGTCGTGACAAGCCCCAAAACACTCGAATGCCCAAATATATCTTTTAAACATGGGGAGGCAATTCTGAGCCATTGTCTTTCTTGAGCGTGAAACAATGCTATCCAAGGGAAACTTGAAGCAATGATGTTTACTTAGAATTAGAATCGATTTTCATTTTACATAACACCTTTCATTTTCCAGGCTCCCGAAGCACTTTGCAAAGCAATAAGCTAGACAGTAATATTGCCATAGACAAGTGTAACCGTCATTATGCCTTCTGTAATAGCTCGCAGGCTTGGAAATTAGAAATCAAGGGAGAGAGATGGAGAGACGGATAAAGAGGGAGTGAAGGAGGAGAGGGGATTTGTGGGGAGAAGGCGAGGGACTGAGATGGGAGGGCTGGAGGAACCAGCGGAGGCAGAGAATGACAGAGGGCAAGCTTCTGGCTGGTGCTTTGTCGTTTGGAAACGTTTCCCAAGGATGCTTTATTTCCACCTCTGAAGGACAGGCAATGACATCCTCAGCCTCACACCTCTAAGGACAGAGAGTGTTTTGCATCAGACAGCCTAAGATTCACGCCCCAAGCCCTCTGATGGGCTGGGTGGCCCTGAGACTCACTTAACCTCTCTGAGCCTCATCTTCCTCATCTGTAAAATGGGTCCATGAGACTTACATCATAGAGTGAGAGAGACAGACGATATTCATAAAGTACCAAGTCGGCTACACACTCCCTCCTCCTAGTTCTCCTCCAAATCAGGAATACGAGGTAAGCAGACCCTACTGTATTTCCAGGAGGCAGAGGAATTTAACAGCGCTCGCATAACAGCCTGCAAAGCCCATGATCTTGAAGCCAACCTAGCCGTAGCAGCACTCGTATAACAAAACACTCCTGACCTCCTTCCCTTGCGCGTTTAGTGTTGTTATCCCCATTTCACAAAAAAAGAGACTTGAGGGTCAGAGAAGCTGAGGTCCCCTAGGAGCGGTAGAGCTAGGAAACAGCTCAGGGCTTTCTGCCCAGCTTGCTCTCCACCCGGCCAGGTGCCTTCTCCCGGAGGATTCACTCCATCTTTGTGATTTCGCTCCCCAAAATGGAAAAACATTGCAGGTATCAAATAATCCCTTAAAAAAACTGATTTTTCTCATTCTTCAACTGCCACCAAACATACATCATCAGGGCAAAATAACAACAAAAAAATTGTTTTGATTTTGCAATTCAGTTTCAGAGTAAATGGGTACAAACTCTTCTTTATCGTGGGTACCTGGCAAGAAAGGGAGTGTGTAATAAAGGCTGACGATGAATTCTGCATTGATTCTGCCAGGTACTTACACAAACACATTTACTGAGAGCAGACAAAGTGTCTGGCCCTGTGATGGGTCTGCAGATGCAGAGAATGAAATTGAGGCAGATGCTGACAAGTAAGTGGTCTGATGGGGTAGAAGGAAGATAAGGTTCTGAAGCTGTCTGGAGAATGGGTTCCACCTATTCTTGGAAATGATGGGAATTAGAAAAGCTTCCCCAGACCAGACCAAGAAAACCAGGAGGAGACTATTGCAACATTCCAGAACAAATACATCAGGGAGATACCAAGGGACATGGCGGAAAAGGAAGAACGAGAGAAATGTTTAGGAGAGAAAAGAGACAGCGTGTTGGACTGCATGCGCGTGGGACTACAGGGGAGAAAGAAAAGAGTCTGTCTCTCCTGTTCAAAGGGCCTGGCTCTCAGAATCAATCAAAAAAAATAAAAATAAAACCAAATAAGGGTGTTTGCGTCAAATCCCGGGTTCAGCACAAGAATCCGTTTGCGTCATCCAGCTGACCTCTGGCTTGCTCGGGCTAAGGCAGACCTAGGCCACTCTTACCAGCTGCGATGGAGAAGAAATTGCATTGAAGGCTATGTTCCTCATTTTCATCAAATACCATTTCTATTTTTTTTCTAATTGTCACCGCGCCGGCAGCCTCACGGGGGCTGGTCTGACTTGTGTGGACCCGTGACAGAGGAAGCAGTCCCAGCAGCTGCTTTGTGCCAGCCCGCCTGTGTACGGTACCTCTCACGCCTTGTCATTCACATCTTCCCTAATTACGGAACATCTGCTGGCTGTGGCCATTAACACTCCAACACCAGCTTGTCTAGTTTAATACCAATGACTCCTGACCTCCCCCAAGGAAGGCGCTTTCTGTCAAAATGTTCCCCCAAAGAAGCCAATTCTCCACGCAAAATTTGCACTTTTTTTTTTTTTAATTCTACCTTCCTAAAGACTTCTGTAAAGAAAATGGGCTTGATTAGAAGCCATTTGGAGAGGGGTGGGGGGGCGCGGTGTGGAGTGAGGGAAGAGATGTAGCTGGGAGGAAAAAAAAGAAAAACCTTTTCCCTGCATTATTCTGTTTTGTTTTGAGTCTTTAAAAATGAAACACGAAAGTCATTTTCGGGGCCAGGGATGTCAGTGTGTCCGTGGCCCTGACCCCTCGCCCCTTCCCGCGGTCCTGCAGCTAGGGGGCGGTGTTGCCACCCACTCCAGCTCTCTTTTCCATAAGCATATCTGCCTCCTTAAACAGAGACCCTCGTGGAAGATTCCAACTGCCTTTATTATTATTTTAATAATAGGTTCCCGTGGTGGTGCTCGGCTCCCTAGCACCCCGAGCATCCTAAAAGTCAGGACAAGAGCGTCCTCTTCCTCCAGGGGTGACCTGGAAGCCGCATAGTTCCGGATGAACTGCAGACGGTATTTAAAATATGTCACAGCTGCCCTCGCATTCCCAATGACAACAGGCTCAAAGAGTAGAACAGAAATGCGGGGAGGAAAGAGAGAAACAATATTTCGTTCAAAGCATAATGGATCACGCGGCAAACGGTTCCCAGCCAAGGACTGACTCTCAGCAGATCGCATTGCGTGACTTTTTTCTGACGTTAAGACTCCCATCAGAGGGCATGTAATAGGCCAACGTGGTAACGGGAGCTATATCGAAGGGAAAGAGATGCAGAATTATCCTAATAAAAACAGGGAACAAGGAAGGAGCTAATTTTAAAATCATCCCCAACGTGATTTGTGAATCAAGGTATTTTTTAAATTGTTTTGCAGAGTAGATTCTTCGTCTGCTTCCTGTTTTGAAGTGTAGAGAATCCTTTCTTCCAGGAAAGAAAGAGTCCGGGGTGGCTTCTACACGTGCCCTGCTTGGAAGAGGGGTCCGTGGGCTCCAGGTATTTTACAATGCAGTTGGACTTGGCTTCCAAAATGGGAAAACATTTGCTTAGGCAAAGCTCCTCTGCAGAGGCAGGCAGTTTAAAAAGGATGCAAGATGGACCGGTCCACAGGTGATGCAGGGCAGCTAAGAGCCGATCTTCATTTTATTTTTCTCTAAAAGAGTCAAAAATGATCACTGACCCAAGCACAAATAAATCGCAACGAGAGCAACGTAATTAGGAGCAAAGAATCCAGAGGGTTGCTGTTTTGGCCCCTCGACATCTAAAAGCATTCACGATTTTGCTGCAAGGAATTCGCTCTGGCACCGCCCTGGTGCCGATGAATGCTTCTGGCTTCTCTGGGAGCTGAAGCGGCCTAGGAGGAATAAAAGAAGGAGAAAGGTGAAAGGATAAATGGGCTAAAAAATACTACCGAAAAATACCTGTAAATACATTTCTAAAATGTGCATTTCCAGTGTGCAACATCATCTTAATTGTCGACCTCTCCGCAGCACCTATCTGAGAAAACATTTTAACAAGGGTTGGGGGGGAGAAATGATCTTGTAATCTCAACAATAAAAGCATTTCCATCCTTTGTAGATGCTGACTTACAAAAAAAGTGCTTTCCAACAACAAAAGATGGAGCAGTAATTACATAAATCTCTTCATTCTTGATGAAGACACAGCGGAGTAGAAGCGAATCAATAGTGTGTCGGCAGTAATTCTTGTTTTTATTATGAGCCGAACGCAAACTTGTTAAAATTGAATTCTGCTCCTCGTGTATAAAAAAGTTAGGATTTGCACAAATCCGAGGGAAAAGAACACATGTTCTGTAAATGTTTAATTTTTTTTTCCATGCTACTTAGGAGATTTATGATGGAATCGAATCAGATTCAGAAATGAATGTGACACCAATAACATCACATCGTCTCTGTCTATATCCCCAAAAAATGAGACCTGCCACCTTTCTACGTCTCATTTTAGTTGCTGCACTGCTGATGTTCAGAATGCCCAGAAATTACCTCCTCAATTTTTAATCCTGCTATTAAATAAACTAAATGTACCCTGAAGTCAAATATCTCCAATTTATTGCCAATAAATTGGCCGTAATGATTTTTCCCCACAACCTACATTTGTAATATTTCCCATTCAAGAATAAGTAATACGGCTGATTTTCCAAAGAAAAGGTGAAAATTATTGCACTTAAAAATAATTAATAGATGGGCCTGCATACCTTTGAATTAAATTAAAGGAAAAATATTTCTTTTTTGTAGAGATGATTGCATTCATATCCTGTTTGGTGTGAAAAGTAGATTCCAAAAAGCTTTTAACTAATTTGTTCAATTTGTTTCAAAGCCAACATGAATAGGCTTGGTGCAAATTCAGATTCATTAAAACTTAATTAATATGCATCATTATGCAAATGAGGTTGCAGTTAATGAGTTCTTAAAAGAAGCTTTCTTTAATTAGTTCAGTTTTAATGGCATCATCATTTATCTGACTTGTTTTTAAAGCCACATGACATGCAAAAAGTGACCATCCTCTACAATGTGCTGCCTAATTGCATTTCATCATCCTAATTGTTTAATGTTGAAAACTTTAAAAAGTTAAAATGTTTTGATATTCAGTTCTATTAAATGGCTTTCACAAACTTTTCCATTCTAGTGACAGAGACGTTCTTCCATTTCTCAGCTTTTTTGCCACGGCTGCTTTTAATTGTGAATGGTTTTTTTGTGACTTAGCCATTTTGATTACTTGTTTTGATCTGACGAATATTATGTCCACCCATATATCTATTATCCACTGACAAACCCATCCCCACAGGTACACACGTGAATATGATCGCTCAACAAGCACATTTTATTGTTATGTGCATACATCAGTGTGGATTATTATACTTATGTACTTGAAAAATTAAAACAAGCCTTTCTGGAAGCCATCTGCTAACTTCAGGAAGCTTGCTAACATGTTTTAACACAAGATTTTAAAATATAGTAATTCACAAGAATTACAGCCAGGGCTATCACCAGCTTCTACATCAGCGATGCCTGCCTGGGAGATAAGAATGCTTAATAATTATTGGGGAATATGGAAATCAGAAAGGGAAAAAAAGGCAGGCGTAGTGCAGGGGAAAAAAAAAATGCTAACCCAGGAAATGACTTTGGAAGCTTCGAAAATACAATGGGTTTTTAAAACATTTTCAGATTTATGAAATATTGTGCTACACAATTACAATTGTGTTTTGACATGTGGTGCTGAATGTAATTCTTTTGGGGGAGGAATAAAAGAAGCTCTTTTTTACACAGGGTCCTAGAGAAGGATGCAGTTTGCATGTTACACATTTTTACACCGCTGTCAGGAGTTTTGTAACTGAGACCAACTACTTGCCTTTGGAGCTCAAAAACAAATATATGTGTTTTGCCTTGGTTTAAGCGAAGTTTTATGTTTGGATTCAGCAGAGACTGATCTGTGCATGCTCCACCTTAATTAACAACAACCAAATGCCTTGTAAGCTTTGCATTTATCAGGACAGGGGACCAACACCGCATACATTGTATATTTCACATAGGAAAAAGGAAACTAAATATCCCAGCCTTTTTTTGACACTTGGTCTTTTGAGTATCACTGAAAATATCCTGATTAAATAATTGGGAAAAATAAATCTCATGGAGAAGGGAGCTGAAAAAACGTTATTTGGGAAATCTTTATAACAAGAGTGCCATCCTCGGTTGGGAAGATGGTCTTCTTTCTCCTAAGTCGGCCGGTTACAACAATGTAATTGGTATCACACCGCCATATGGTGATTGAGATCGTATTAATAGAATTACATGAATAACCATTGGGGGAGGTTCTGCTCATAAATACAACATCACGTAAAAGTGTGGAGTGAAGCTATGTCATAATGGGATGTTTCTGAACAAGAGAGAACTGCCAGACTCTGTTATTCACAGACAAGCTGAGGTGGTCACCTTATTGGAAAAAAAAAAAAAAAAAGGCAGAAAGCAGGACAATCGAATTGTAAAACCTGGAACCCATCAAAAGATGTTAAAAAAAATTTTTTTTAATATTTTCAAATGTAACTGTAAATTCTTAAGGGTGGAGGAACCTGCCTTATTTATATGTGTCCCAACAGCATTGAGGATGGTGTCTTGAGTATATAGACGCTCTGTAAATGTTTACTGGATATGGGAATGGATTCATTAAATCAGGTCAGAATTTGCTAATAAATCCTTTCTCTAATGTGTTCCAACAAAAATGTGCATTTATAAAAATAATCATATGGAAAAGGTGTAAATATATTTATGGCCCCTAATCTCACATCCACAGTAATAAAGTAAAATATTTCTGTCTCTATATGAATAAAAACAAGCTTCTGTTGGCACAGTGCTTTAGAGTTTATAAAGTAATTTCCTGTACTTAGCTCTTTGTAATTTTCATAACATCCCTTTGAAATTAGCAATAATCTCTTTCCTTTTTTAAGAAAATGAGGGTAAATATCCCATCCCAGAGAGAGAGGCTCAAGATTTCAGGAACAGAAAGGGGCAGAAACAAGGGGTCAGTACAGGATTTAAGAACCCAACTCCAGCACCCTTTCCCCTGATTCTGCAGAAGGTTTGCAGCAGACTGATTCATAGCCGGTAGGAAGGATCAGACAACACTCCCAGCCCCCGACCAAAGAGGCCATCCCACTGCCCCCAGTCAGAAGTTTTAATAGAGAGGATAAATGATCTGAATCTTCAGTGCCAAGAAGCATTTAAGTTTAGGGCTTTCCGAGACAATATGCAAAATGATAATGCGAGTCATCAATCATCATTATTTTAAAATTCAGTAAACATTTAGTGAGTACTTTCTTTGTGTCAGGGCATTGTGCCAGGGGCTGAAAAAGCCTTGCTTTATTTAATCCTCTCAATGCAGCTATTTAAGAGAGATACTCGTGTTCACGTTTTGAGGTCACCGGTGTTTAGAGAAGTAAACGATGCCGCCTCGTGTCCGAGAATCAGGGTGAAAGCCAGAGTCCCACGCAGGGATGCCAAGGCTGTGCGCTTTCTTCAGTTATCTGGATGCGGACACCAAGGGCATTAATTAAAAATTAATTAAGAGAGGATGGCATATCCAAACAGTGGCATTTATTAGAGCAGTATCAGTTCATCATGAAGAGAGGTATCTGAATTAGCTTGTTCAGAGAAGTCTTTGTAGATGAAAGGAAAAATCTGTTAGGCTGAGAGTAATGATAATGCTTATGACAATAAACACAGCAAGAGCTAGCATTTGTTGAGTGCTTGCTCCATGCAGGCATAGATTTTTAATCTTTTATAGGTGCTGACTCATGTAATCGTCACAACCATTAGAATGTAAAGGCACTGCTGCTGTCCCATTCTATAGGTCACAAAACTGAGTCCTAGAATAGCTGACCCATGAAGAAGAGCAGTGATTTCCTCTTAGAGAATGACTTGATCTTTTATCTTCAAAGATGAAGCATCTTTGGACTTCCCTGGTGGCCCAGTGGTTAAGAATCCACGTGCCAATGCAGAGAACACAGGTAAGATCCCAGGTCTGGGAGGACTCCACATGCTATGGAGCAACTAAGCCCATGCTCCACAATTACTGAGCCCACGCTGTAGAGCCTGAGAGCTGCAACTATTGAAGCCTGTGTTCCCTAGAACCCATGTTCCACAATGAGCAGCCTCTGCAATGAGAAGGCATGAACCTCACCTAGAGAGTAGCCCTCCACACTCGCCGCAGCTAGGGAAAGCTCGTGGGCAACAGTGAAGACTCAGTGCAGTCAATAACAGAGAAATAAACACTTTTTTAAAAAGATGAAAAAAATATTTTCACTATTTATATAATTAGGTGAAATTTGCTTTCTTGTTTGCAAAAACATTCATCTGAAAAGTGATTTTTTTTTTTTCTCTCTTCTCCATACACACAGGCCCCAGATTCTGACAACATGAACCACACCTTCAGATGGATGATAAGATGGCCATCGTTATCTGTTTCAAGGCTGGGTATAATACTGAATTGCTCACATCCACACAGGGCTCGTCACCGATTTCAAGACTTGATACCAGTAGAGAACTTCTCAGAGAATCTGAAGGGGGGCATCCAGAGAAAACCAAACTGAAACTTTGGAAATGATGGAGTCAAAACATGCTTGATCTCAGTGATCACAGGGAAGGGGAATAAAAACCAAAAGGATTCCATCAAGTCAGTGCTTATTACTCTCCATTTCGGGGCTTCTCTGTCTGCCCCCCATCCCACCCTGCATCATCTCGAGCCCCTGGAACAGAGGCATCCTAGCCTCTGTTCTCTTAATTTTCTGACCTTAACTAGCTCTGGTGGTCAGGCCCTGTAGATTTCAAATCCTCAGCACCACGTGTAGCTTGCAGAGCCCTCTACTATCCTTGCTCCAAATTGAAGGTATTCTCAAGGTCTGAGTCTGTCACTACCTCTCTCCCAAATATTCAATGGCTCCTCAATGCTTTTCCAGTTAAAAATTATCTTCTTGGCCTGACTTTTGAGTCCCTCCAAGGTGTAGCCCAAATTATGTATTCTATCTTATTTCTCTCTTTTCCTTTTTTTTTTTTGTTCCTCAAGTCAAACCACACAACTCTCCTTCTCACTTTCACCTAAACAATATTTAGTTTTCTAAATAGGCATCATAAAAATATTATACTGTGGTTCACAATGGACAATTTACAAAATACAGAAGAAAAAGAAAAAAAAAATTTCACAGTCTGAACATCCAGCTGGAATCCTTCAAATATAATAGGCTGGTTTATATATCTGTATGTATGTGCATGCTAAGTCACTTCAATCGTGTCCAACTTTTCGTGACCCTATGGACTGCAGATTAACCAGGCTCCTCTGTCCATGGGATTCTCCAGGCAAGAATACTGGAGTGGGTTGCCATGCCCTCCTCCAGGGGATCTTCCTGAGCAGGGATCAAACCCAAGTCTCCTGTTTCTCTTGAATTGGCAGGTGGATTCTTTACCACTAGCACCACCTGGAAAGCCCGTAAGTGTATATAACATATAAATACCAACATATACAGCAAATCTGAGATCACTGTGTAAAAGTAATTCTGTATTCTAGTTTTTTCCATCTAGCAACATTGTATGAGCATTTTGTCATATTCTTAAATATTCTTAACAACTCTTTTCAAGGATTTTGAAGGATTTTTTATTGAAGAAGCTATTTTAGAGCAGTATCTGGGATTTAGTAGGAGGTACATGATAAATGTTAGAATGGCAGCTCTCATCATTAATACTAGCTAGTATTCTCTGAAAATGGGATGTTTAATAATTGTGAAACATTTGATTATATAGATGTTCAGCAATTAATTTGAAATATCTTTTGTTAAACATTCAGCTTGTTCCTAATTTGATGTTGACACAAACAGTCTTGCAATGACTCTCCACATGTCTGTGTGCATATATGTGTGTGCATATATGTGTAGGTGTGTATGCTTCCATGTGCACGTATGTATGCATGTAAGTATGCATGTCCTGTGTTGTGCTTAGTCACTCAGTCATGTCTGACTCTTTGCAACCCCATAGACTGTAGCCCACCAAGCTCTTCTGTCCATTAGGATTTTCCAGGCAAGAATACTACTGTGGGTTGCCATGACCTCCTCCAGGGGATCTTCCCAAATGTCTGATTAGAATGTTTGAAGACCTTCCTGTTGCCCATAATTTTTTTATTTTTTTCTTCTTCAACTGTTCTGAGTTGATTTTTTGTCACTTAACAACTTGAAAGATATCTGACCCAATAAAAGTGAAATTGTTAGTTGCTCAGTTGTGTCTCTTTGAGATCCCGCAGGCTGTAGCCCACCAGGCGCCTCTGTCCATGGAACTCTGCAGGCAAGAATACTGGAGTGGGCTGCCATTCCCTTCTCCAGGGGATCTTCCTGACCCAGGGATCACACCTGGGTCTCCTGCATCTCAGGTAGATTCTTTACCATCTGAGTCACCAGGGAAGCTCCTTCTGACCCAATGTCTTTGCTCAAAGTCACAGATCTAGAGGGTGCAGATCTGCTTTGGGGGAAGGTTCTACTGGCTCAGTATCCCCCCTTTAGTGGGTCAGGGTCTTAGAGTTTTTGTCCAGGGTTGGGTGCCTAGTGCTGGCTGGGGGAGAGGGCAGGGCTGCCACCTGGCTGCAAGGGTGGAATCCTCCGGAAGAAAAGAATTGCCCACAAACATTAGGATGTGGATAGAACATGCAAGAGCTTCCCTGGGGATCAGAGCAGAGGGGGTGTGGTTTTGGAAGGTGGAGTCTGGAAGCATGAGAGACATCAATTAAAATTTTCATTTGACCAACCCTGCAGGTGGGAAGGGAGTGAATGAGGATGCCAAGGCAAATCAAGAAGCCCACCAGGAGTGTCTAAGATGCCCAGTCACAGGCCCGTTACTTGCACTGTTATCATTTGGCCAATTTGATCAATATAAATTGGCGAGTCTTTATAATTCAATTTTATCCTCTGGATTAACAATGACATGGGGTTTTCTTGATATAAACATGCTGTTGCTTTGTATTTCTTCACTGCAGCGGAACTGGCTGCATAATGTGCGGGACTTAGTACAAAAGGAGAGTGTAGAAGCTCCTTGTTCAGGTTATTAAGAATTTCAAGATGGTGGCAGCAAAGAATTAACCCAACGTGGGGCCCTTTTCTAAGCACAAGGCCTGTGCAACTTCCCAGTTACACACATAAAGCCAGTCCTGACTACAGGTCATAGTCTCATATTTTTGACCATCTTTATTATCATCCTCCTTTTTCTTGATTTTTCCAAGCTCTTTACATAGCAAGCATATTGATATTTTGCCACATTCCTCGAAAAAGTCATGTTTTCCATGACTGAGTGATTTACAAGAATGGAATGCATCACAAAGAGGCATCTTATCCTTGCATGTGGTGGGGGCGGGGGTGGGGCGGCAGGCACGCAATTCCTGCATTGCTCCAATCCTAGTAGAAAAGCCGGGGTTGGCACCCTGTCTCAGCTTCCCAGTAACCAGACCTTTGATCATGCTGTTTTCTTTCTATGTCCTCAGGCCCCGTCTCCTCCCAACTCATCCATATGATCTCATCATCCTTCACGATCTGACTCTGACGTCACATCGCCCAGGATGCACCTCCAATACTTTGACTCTGAAAGTCACTCTCACCCCAATCCTAGAGACTTTCATGGATTCCTCTCCTAAGAAACCACCTGCTTCAGTGATCCTCAGCCAGCTGCTTCCTCACAGAGCGAGTCCCTTCAGGTCAAGGACCCTGGTTTGTTCATAGTTAATCTCATATGTCTTGCTACTATTTTATTTTAATATTAGTAACTAGCATTTACTGAGCACTGAGGATGAGCCAGGTACTCTTCAAAACCTTCATCTGCATGATAACTGGCTATTTCTGAATGCTTCTAGGATGGCAGACAAACCTGACTGCTAATCAAATTTAGGGCCTTATTCTGTTCTGACTTGCAATGGTGTTAGGTCTCATCTAAGCCCATTCTTGGGTGAGTCCCAAAAGGCTTCATGATTTTCAGGTATTATCGTCATCACCAGCAGCAGCATCATCATTTACTGGGCACTCAGCACGAGGCAGGCAAGCCCTGACTCATTCACTCCTGGAACCAAATACAGAAAGTGGAGAGTTTTGTTAACCCCGTGGCACAGATGAGAAATGGAGCGTTAGAGCTCTGGAGTCAGGAAGTGGTGACGCTGGAATGCAGACCCAGGCCTTCTGCTTCAAGGGTCCTCACCTGTGCCATCATGGCGACTCCTCATCTTGAACAAGAAGGGAAGAAGCCAGCCGCTCAGAGTAAAGGTAGCAGCGACGAGACAGGAGGGAGGGGGCAGGGCACAACCATTCAAAGAATGACACAGCCATTAAAGACACAACAAAAACTGGTTAGAACCAACTAGACCCAAGGTGACAGAAGATCTGGCTTCCAGTAGACCCTTCAGCCAGGTATACACTCATTGCATTGAAAATACATTAGCTAAATGACACACCCACAGGTGCCATGACAGTTCCAAAACTGACCCGAAAGGTCAGAAGGTCATAAGAGGTCGAAAGTTCAAAAAGTGAGCAATAGCCCAGTTCCTGGAAATCCCCCCTCCCTCTCCAAAATAGTTGGAATAATCCTCCTATTCATTAGTCTACGAAATTACCCAGCCTAGGAAAACTAACCACAGCAGATTTCAGGGCCACTCTTGCCCTTTAAGACAAACCTCATTCTACCCATGGAATGTGCCTCTCTCTTAATAAACCTACTTTCCCTTCACTATGGTTCACTTTTGAATTCTTCCCTGCATGAAGC
The DNA here is from genome assembly GCA_006410875.1 of Neotragus pygmaeus. Classification (NCBI taxonomy): domain Eukaryota; kingdom Metazoa; phylum Chordata; class Mammalia; order Artiodactyla; family Bovidae; genus Neotragus; species Neotragus pygmaeus. Next base: position 15,036 of record SJYV01023056.1, read on the forward strand.
CAGGAACCCACGTTTGGTGGCACGTCCCAGGGACACACCCGAGACCTGGGACGTGACCATTCTCAATGCCCCACTTTTTTGCAACATCAGTACAGTAGATCATAGTTCCTCTTGTCTGTTTCTCTGCCGTGACTTCACCTAGACCCTAACGTGGTCATGCTGAGAGTTCTCTGAGGAGGAAACTCCATGCAGAGGTCCATGGAAATAGATCACAAAGTTGCCTCTCAAAACGCAGAGGTTAAGACTTCCCTGGTGATGGAGGGGTTAGGAGTCCACCTGCCAGTGCAGGGCACACAGATTTGATCCCTGGTCCGGGCGGGTTCCACATGCCGTGGAGCAGCCAAGCTCCTGCACTGCAGCTCCTGAGCACGGGAGCCAGAGCTACTGGGGCCTGGGCATCTGCAGCCTGTGCTCCACAAGAGAAGCCACTGCCGTGAGAAGTGTGGGCATCACAACGAGACTCACCACAACTAGAGAGAGCCCTCAGGCAGCAAGGAGGACTCAGTGCACTCAAAAGTCAATAATAAGTAATACATTGTTGAAAAATAAAAACGCAGACCTCAGATAAGACTTCAGGGATGTGTGTTCCCACAGCACGATCCATTGCCCTAAGAACACGTGGTCTTCATTTAAACAATTAGCTAATGGGGCTGAAGCTGAAGCTCCAATACTTGGGCCACCTGATGCGAAGAGCCAACTCATTGGAAAAGATCCTGATGCTGGGAAAGATTGGGGGCAGGAGGAGAAGGGGAAGACAGAGGATGAGATGGTTGGATGGCATCACTGACTCAATGGACATGAGTTTGAGCAAGCTCTGGGAGACAGCGAAAGACAGGAAAGCTTGGCATGTTGCAGTTCGTAGGGGTGCTAAGTCAGACACGATTTAGCAACTGAACAACAATAGGTACTGAGCGTCCTGGATCCTAGGCACAAAGCACTTTGAATAAATGAGGCTCTCGGGGATCAGAGAAATCAAGAGACTCACCCAGAGCTAGAAAGCAAGAGCTGGGACTGGGACCTCACTAGCTGACTCCAGTTGAGGCTTCTCAGGGACCATTTCTCGGGTAAAACAACAGCATCCCAGACTCCGGACAAGGTGATGGGAGGACTCTGCTCTTCAGGGACTCAGAGCTTGAAGGAGGAAAAAGTATCATCAAGGGACAATTATAGTTCACCCAGACAGAAGCTATGGTAGAGGCCAGCAGGCCTTCACGTACCTACAGAAACACAGAGCCTGGGTCCAAAGGAGGAGACTGGGTGAGTGGATCAGGAGAACCTCCCGAGGACATGCTTCTTTCTACAGACCACTGTCATGATCAAACTCAGACATTTGTGAATTCAGTAACAGCTTGAGCTAGAGAAACCACCTCACAAAATTATTCATTCTATCCTGGGACCTGAGAGCTTCACCTTTCATCTACTACTGAACCATTAATTCACCCACCTGTTAATCAATCAACCGCATACTCATTTACCTACCCCATCCATCAATCCATCCATCCACCCATTTTTTTTCATTTATTCATTTCCTTCCTCATTCACTCCTTCATTGATTTGTTAAAACATATTATTAGGTTCTCACTGTTGCAGAAATGGATTCAGACAACCAGGAAAATGTATAACTAAAATTAACATTTCAACAAAACAAATTCCAGAAATAAAAAGTTCCTGCCTGTTGCTGATTATTCTACCACTGCTCAATACAGCAAATTAAGAATAATGTGATTTTTAGACACTGTAGCTAAATCAAGTTGAGCACATGTTCATCCAGCAAGTACTTTGATGAAATGATCTCCAAAATGTTTTGTATTTTCAAGCCCCAAGCATTCTCTCTAATCCACATGGCATCTTCTAGTTACCCAATGTAAACCTTCCAAAGTCCTTCAGATAATGACCAACATACAGTGTCCTTTTTTCTTTTTTTAAACAAATAACTGTTATTCAAAAACAAAATGAAAGACTCTTCAAGCTATGAATCTTTAACTTGAGGTACTGTAATGTTTTTGATAATAACTCATAAAATAAATAAAGGTAATGTAAACATTGTCTCTCCCGTTCTTATATTCATTTTGACATACACCAGTATTAAACTAGTTTTCTGTAATTTAATAAAGAAAAGGTTCAAACATCTCTGATACACCCTCTCAACATAAAATGAGAGGGAAAAAAAGAGCAAAATGTCGTATCAAGCTCTTTTAATTGGTATCTCATCTTTTGCTTAAATTACATGTCAGTACAAACTGTCTATTTTAAGGAGAATATTGATATTTTATCCGTATCACTTTTTTTTNATACACCCTCTCAACATAAAATGAGAGGGAAAAAAAGAGCAAAATGTCGTATCAAGCTCTTTTAATTGGTATCTCATCTTTTGCTTAAATTACATGTCAGTACAAACTGTCTATTTTAAGGAGAATATTGATATTTTATCCGTATCACCTTTTTTTTCCTGTGGAAAGAATAAAACATTAAAATGGTGATTATATATGAATCACATCTTATACATGAGAGGTATAATTAGAAAAATAATTTTTACCACTTGTAACACAGTTTTACAAGACAGAGCCACCCTTCCATCCAAAGCCGTGTTTAACTCAAAAAATTCAACTGGATGATTTGTTCAAGAGATGCTGAAAGACATGACTTCCACTAAACTCATGTCTTTTGCTACCTGCATGGTGAGAAGTATCTTTAACCCTATCCCTTTATCAGTCAATCTGGAGGATAGGAAATCGATGCTGTTTTCTCCGAAGTTTGAGTGGGATCCCCTGCAGCCACCGAAACCCAGGGCAGGGCTAAGAATGAATGGAGAAAAGAGAGCTGAAGCTCCCTTAGGAGGTCAGGTTGGGAACTGATGCCCCATTTCTGTAGATGAAAGAGAGAACTCTGGGAAAGAGAAACCATTCTGAGCCCTCTCCTTCAGGATGACATGACTTTCCTCCCACTCACCAACACATTCATTCATTCACACAGGCAACTTGGAATAGGTTTCTATTTCTTTTCTGATTTTCCATATTGTTTACATTTTTTCCAATGCGTATTATCATTTCTACAGAAATAATGAAGCTATTTTTGTCCTTTAATGAGATTAGGAAGATAGTACAAATCAGAGGAAACAGAAGGCAAAAGGACACGTTTGTCTCAGGTGAAAAGGGGGTGAGAACCTAGGGGCAGAAAGGAGATTGACTCGGGGGTGGGGACGGGGGTGTTGGAATCACTGTACCGGAAGCGCAGGGGATCTCGACTGCGCATGCCCCATCCCGTGCGCAGAGCTCCATCACGTTACTACCCAAACGCCCAAACCAGATGTTGACTTAAGAAGCTTTTCCCAGATGTGATCCCAGTATACCTAGGGTTTTGCATGTATGATAGTCTAACTTGTATCATGATTAGTTATGACGGCACGACTCCATCCTTCACCTCACGCTTATTCCACAGCAAATTTCCCGACCGTGATGCAGTACCAGGAAAGATTTTAAAGTCCAAACAACGCACATTTGAGTCGAGCTTCTTTCTCTTCCTTATATTAATATAAGGGGCCTCACAGTTACACCCATCCTACCTCCAAGGGTTATTTCGAGAATCAAATGAGCGCTAACACAAGCAAAACTGTCAGTTCTGGCAACTGGCATGTCATAGTTTGTTTATTGTATGTTTATTTTTACTTCTCGTTTCTGAGTCTCCACTACCCGACACAATGCCTTGCATAATGAAGGTAAGCAACAAATGTTTGTTGAATTTGGTTGACTAGAGATTGGATCCAATTGCAGAACTAAAAAAAAAAAAAAAAAA
>SJYV01023060.1:5409-74376 GCA_006410875.1 Neotragus pygmaeus
TCCTTGGAAGAAAAGTTATGACCAACCTAGATAGCATATTCAAAAGCAGAGACATTACTTAGCTGACTAAGGTCCATCTAGTCAAGGCTATGGTTTTTCCTGTGGTCATGTATGGATGTGAGAGTTGGACTGTGAAGAAGGCTGAGCGCCGAAGAATCGATACTTTTGAACTGTGGTGTTGGAGAAGACTCTTGAGAGTCCCTTGGACTGCAGGGAGATCTAACCAGTCCATTCTGAAGGAGATCAACCCTGGGATTCCTTCTTTGGAAGGAATGATGCTAAAGCTGAAACTCCACTACTTTGGCCACCTCATGTGAAGAGTTGACTCATTGGAAAAGACTCTGATGCTGGGAGGGATTGAGGGCAGGAGGAAAAGGGGACGATCGAGGATGAGATGGCTGGATGGCATCACGGACTCGATGGATGTGAGACTGAGTGAACTCCGGGAGGTGGTGGCGAACAGGGAGGCCTGGCATTCTGCGATTCATGGGGTTGCAAAGAGTCGGACACTACTGAGCAACTGAACTGAACTGAACTGAACTGAAGAGCTACATGTGGCTATCTGTTAAGACTATTCTGTTAGCACTACTAGTAAATACACTTGCTGTCATGTTCATAAATTCATTTTAAGCAGTTGCATAAAGCAAATATAGAGACAAAATAATTTCATAGGAGAATTTTAATGTAATAAATTATGACCACTTAATAGTAGATCTTGACCAAAAAAAATTTACTTAAAAGTTGTATGTATTTCAAAATATATACTCAAATAAATTTCTTCTGTTGCTTATTCTTGGGAATAATCCAATTGGTAGATGAGTACAGAATAAAAACCTATAAATCACACTTAAAAAAAAATACAATCCTTGCCTCTCCCTACTATTCCTTATCTTTCCATGTGTAGTGTCTGACTCTGTGACCCCATAGATTGTAGCCCTCCAGGCTCCTCTGTCCATGGAATTCTCCAGGCAAGAATGCTGAAGTAGATTGCCATTTCCTTCTCCAGGGGATCTTTTTGACACAGGGATCAAACCCCGGTCTCCAGTGTTCCAGGCAGATTCTTTACTGTCTGAGCCACAGGGAGGCTCATGTAACCCCCTCTCCATAGTTGCACACAAAATAGTGCATAAAAGAAAAAAAACTGTTTTCCAAATTTTAAGAAATATTTTATCATTTTGTGGCATTTTCCTCAGCATTTTCATAGTTTTTCTCTTTTAAACCACTGATAATATACTTCTGATTGCTAATATCACAGCACACCTCATAAATAAAAATGGAAATGCAAATACTGACACTGCATGTTCAGTTCAGTTCAGTGGCTCAGTCGTGTCCGACTCTTTGCAACCCCATGAATCGCAGCACGCCAGGCCTCCCTGTCCATCACCAACTCCCGGAGTTCACTCAGACTCATGTNATATAGCCTTGACGTACTCCTCTTCCTATTTGGAACCAGTCTGTTGTTCCATGTCCAGTTCTCTGTTGCTTCCTGACCTGCATATAGGTTTCTCAAGAAGGAGGTCACTGCATGTAGATGAAACTATTTCTCTGTTTTTTGGAGACTAGTCATGTTCCTGGGATAGATGGGATTTCTAAGATTAGAGATACATAAACCATTGATCTTTTCCTACAGGATGAGATTGTTAGCTTAATGATCTTAATGATCACAAAATAAAAAGTCTCATCTGCAACATATGTAACAGTAAATTTTTAGTGAAAAGTTTTCGTCCGGTATTTCCTTAGTGACCCGAAGCAAATAGAATCCTCAAATTTCTCACTGAATGAGAAAATCAATACCAATCTTTAAATAGAGTTGTTTAGTATGATATATTAAGGTTAATATAACTTAACCTATTCAATGAGATAATAATCAATCAGGGAACAAAATACATCCCCATTAAACTTGAAGCTAAAAGTCATCTGCACCCAATGACTGAATGTTAGGGTACCAAGGCCTGGCCACCTTAATTCAGAAGATGCTGAAGGGCCGTCTCTACTCCAGAGTTCCCTAAAGCATCACCTCTGCTTTCTGCTGCAGCTCAGCAGAGTTCACACTCTTCTTTCCACACTCACTTCCTTCACTCTCTTACAGATATTTCTAAGAGTGCTTCCTGATAAACTTCGTGCATAAAAATATCCACTTCAAATAATACAAACAAATTTATTTATAAAACAGAAACAGACTCACAGACTTAGAAAATGAACTTATGGCTACCAGGCGGGAAGGATTGGGGGGGATGGGGAAGGATAGTTAGGGAGTTTGGTATGGACATGTACACACTGCTATATTTAAAATGGATAACTGACAAGGACCTACTGAAGAGCACAGAGAAGTCAATGTTATGTGGCAGTCTAGGTGGGAAGGGAATTTGGGGGAGAACAGATACATACATGTGAATGGCTGAGTCCCTTGGCTGTCCACCTGAAACTATCACAACATTGTTAATTGGCTATACTCCAATATAAAATTAAAATAAAAAAAAAAATCTCCAGCTTAGAGTTTGTTTTCAGCAATGGAGGTATTTGACTGATTCTGGCCAATCAGGCTGTCATCCTGAAAGAATATACTACCACCTATGAAGTACTATTTCCAAAATATTCTTGCCAGTTTAAAGGAAATACAGATTATAGAGGAACAGGCTAAATTTTACCCTCCATAAGCCATCGGAAATTTTTCACTGTGAGAAATTCTACAAAATAATCAACCAGACTTTTTTCAACAGATAAATAGGAGAAAGAGGTGGGTAGGATGTGAGAGAGTGAGGGGAGGGAGAGCGGGAAAGAGAGGAAGAAGGAGTCAGAGAGAGGGACACAGATACTGAGATGCCACAAATAGACAAGACTTAAATGATGTATCAATCAATTACCTCGTGCAGACTTTATTTTAATCCATATTTAAACTGTAACGTGTATTTGTGAGACAACTGGAAACTTAGTGTTTGATGATATTAAATACTGCTAGTGCTTGGGTGTGACTGTGTTATTAAAGTTATATGATTTATAAAAGGGCCCTCGTCTTCTATTGCTACCTGCTAAAATATTTACAGATAAAATGATAGGATGTCAGGAATTTTCTTTTAAATAACACAATGGAAGGAAGTGGGTGGGAGTATAAGATGAAACAAGATTAGACTTGAGTAATGACAGTTAAACCATGAAATAGGGTCATGGGGAATTATTTAACTACCTATTTACTTTTCTATATGTTTGGAATGTTTTATAGTAAAAGCCTCTTAAACCTGAAAAAATAATTACAAATGGATTTAAGAAATATGTCAGTTTTGCCTTAATCCTATCACACGCAAAACAACAAAAATCAGTATGATGGTGAAAGACAACTGTCTCCCATCCACTGAGTCAGGGATGGTGGGGACTGGTTGGAGACTGTGGCAGACATGAGAATGAATGCCCATTGCAAGAGGCAGGAGCGTGACTCAGGCTAAAACTATTTATAACAGCAAGGTCAATGATAATGCATCTTCTTGTGCTTTCAGAAAAGATGTAAATAGAGAAGAAAATGTCTTTACTGTTAAATGCCAGCAACTAATTCAATTTTTAAAGTCACTATGTGGGTAAGTTTTACATGGCTCAAACAAAATGTGATATTTTGCATCCTCTCGTTTGGATGATAATGAGCCATCATAGCCCCTAAGCACCTGGCTTCCTCATTACCTGTAGAGGAGTCACAGGTTATAAAACACCAAGCACTTAAATCTCATGGAATATTGCCAGGAACTCCGTGTTTGGTTTACGTGCTTTTGAGTCATTCCATTTGCCTCATGTCCAATTTCTCTTTCTGTTTCCAGTTTCTCCAGACTGATCCTTTGGCTGGAAAAACCACTCGACTTTCAACTCCAGATATCTTCTTGAATACTGTATTAATCAGATCTTCAGAGTCTCAGGGTCCAAGGTAGCTCCACTTTCAGCAAAAAAAAAAAAAAAAAAGTATAAATTCCTATCCCTGTCCAGAACCATAGGCACCCAGCTCGTCCAGGAGGATTGTTTGGTAAGAGGTTAATTTGTACGTGCTGCATGCATGTGTGCCAAATCACTCAGTTGTGTCTGACTCTTTGCCATTCCATGGACTATAGCCCACCAGGCTCCTTTGTCCATTGGATTTCCCAGGCAAGAATACTGGAGTGGGTGGCCATTTCTTCCTCCAGAGGATCTTCCCGACCCAGGGATTGAATCTGTATCTCCTGTGTCTCCTGCATTGCAGGCAGACTCTTTACCCCTGAGCCACCAGGGAAACCCCCTTGTAGTTATACTAAAAATTAATATAACTTTCCTAAAAAAAATGTTTTCTTCATTCTCACTCATGACTAGCTTCTCCTTGCCTTTACTAAATGCTGAAGCCCTTTAGATAATTACATGCCATTTGTTTATAATTTATATCCCACTGGAAAATCACTATCTGGCTGAGTATAAACACATCTAACATCTGACCATCAAACTGACCCAGCCACTTCCTCTGAGTCCACATGTATGAACAGTGACATAATAAGCTCTTGAATACCATCTCACTAGTACTTCCAATTTGTTTGCTATTCTTAAGCCTGGACACAGTCATGTAAATGTTGATGTAAGTTAGGTTTAATTTATCCAAATGTTGCTCTTTGTAATAAAACTTTGTGTAACAGATATTAGGTGCTTAAAATGTCACTAATAAAAAGAGACATAAATTTATAGTAGTATTTTCTAGCAGGATTTTTTAAAATATTGCCAGTTTCATTAAAGAAAAATTTAATAGAATCACTTCCCTATAGCTGTTTCTCCACCTTTCCACATCCCTCAGTCTTGCCATGTGTAGGTCAAACATGAACCAACATTTTTATGTGTTGGAGTAGTTGGGGCACAACAGAATGAGATTAATAAGTTTGATCAACATCTATGGCATTTTAAATATTTCACTGTCTAAATATATATAAATAAAATGAGTTGGAACCTTCTGTAAAATATACTTTGCTTATGATAAAAGGGCATTTAGATTATCTATTTTGATAATTATCTCAACAATAGAAAGAAAATATTTAAAATTTGCTTAGATTATAAGTCAGTTATTTATTGGTGGTCATTCATTTACTCTCCAGAGCCCAGCTATAAGGCCTTGGTGCTCTCCCAATGCCTGATGTTTTGCAAGGATGGCAGATTCCAGCAAACCCTAATCAAGTCTTAGTTGGTGAATCATTTAGAATTAGTGTTCATATATGTTTCTCCCCATTTAGTACTTTTTTTAAAAAGTTATTTTAAAAAGAAATTTTTTGTATAAAAGAGTCTCAAAAAATAATTACAGAACAAGGTCAGTGGAAAACCCATTAACAAAATTTTGCATGTGCAGTGGTGTGTATGTGTGTGTATGTGTGTTCTGATATAATAAGTTTGTAAATGTGTTAAGCTTATTTCTTATTTTCCTAAAAGAATTCAATTCTCTTCTTATTTTGTTAGATAAAGCTAGAAAAGTCTCTACTCAAATAAATCCTAGAACTGTAGTAATTTAACTGTCCATACATTTAAACTAAACCATTTATCGGATCATGTACTTAAAATTAGGTGAAAGAAAAAGAAACTATTATACAAAAGAGGATGTGTCAGAATAGAGACATCTTTAGACTTCATTAGGGCATCTGAGTGATTTAGTTATTTTCTATGTACTAAGACTCAGAAAATGCATATCTACTTGCAGTGAGGTAGCTTGGTGTTGTTTTTCAGTTGCTAAGTAATGTCCAACTCTTTGCAACCCCATGGACTGCAGCACACCAGGCTTCACTGTCCATCACTATCTCCCCGAATTTGTTCAAACTCATGTCCACTGAGTGAGTGATGCCATCCAACCATCTCATCCTCTGTCATCCTCTTCTCCTCTTGTCAATTTTTCCCAAGATCTTTTCCAAAGACCTTTCCCAGGGTCTTTTCCAAAGAGTCAGCTCTTAGCATCAGGTGGTCAAAATACTGGAGCTTCAGCTTCAGCATCAGCATCATTTCTTCCAATGAATATTCAGGGTTGATTTCCTTTAGGATTGACTGGTTTGATCACCTTACTGTGCCTTGGACAAGAACCCTCTCAAGAGTCCTCCAGCACCATAGTATGAAAGCGTCAGTTCTTCGGTCCTCAGCCTTCTTTATGGTCCAGCTCTCATATCCATACATGACTACTGGTAAAACCACACCTTTGACTATATGGACTTTTGGTGGCAAAGTAATGTCTCTGTTTTTTTATATGGTGTCTAGGTTTGCCTAAGCTACCTCTGCTTTTTAATACACTGTCTGGATTTCTTGACATGAGATAACTTAGGCAAATAAAAGGGCATCTTTTGGCAAGAATTATATCATTTATTATGAAAGCATGATTTCTTTTACACTGATTGAAAGTTATAAATGCTTTTCATTACTTTAAAAATGGAAAATACATCATTAATATTTAGAATGTTCAATTAAATCAGTTGACAAAGCTTTTAGAGACTTTGGGTTTAGTAATCAAAGGACTGATACGTATACATTACTAAGTATCAAATAGATAACTAATGAGATAACTAATGAGAACCTACTGCATAATACATGGAACACTGCTCGACACTGCCACTGCTTATGTCGCAGCCTGGATGGAAGGGGAGTTTGGGAAGAAATGAATGCATGTGTATGCATGACTGAGTCGCTTGCTTTGCTGTGCACCAGAAATGATTAACAATTAACATTGTTAATCAGCTACACTCTAACATAACATAAAAAGTTTTTTAAAAAATGTTCAGCATCATGGATATAGCCTAATGCAGAATACAATTTCTCCTGGAGACTAGAAAACCGAAATTACAAACCAGAGTAAATTAACTCTGAACCAGTTCTTTTCCATTGATATAAGGGAAAAGTTGTTTTTTCCAATGATTCCTCCTGGTTAAAATCAGTCCTTTTAGATTTCAATGACATAATTCACATTTTTAGTAAGTATTGTGGTTGACTCCCTAACATCCATTGCAAATCAACTGCACTGAGCAGCTGTTGTTCAGCTGGGGAATTGTTAATTCAAGAGATGGGTCTGCTCTAGCTGAGGATAATCCCATTTTCCTTGCAGGAAACTAGTTTAGAATGACCTGATTCTAGCCATTTGGATATTAAGAGGTTAATGGGCCTTTCTTGAAAAGATTCCTCTTTACTCAAGGGCAGTAATGGAAAACTATTCTGTCTTTCTCTCACAGAATGTGAATTTGAAGCAAGTGGCTCCACTGGCAATTGGCAGTCATCTTGAGAGCATGAGGCATGCATGAGACCCTGAAGACAAATATGATGTTGACAAAGCAAAGCTGAGAGGAAAGCAGAGAAATATTGCCCAAATCCTAATTAAACTGTGCTTAACTTTTACTTCTGGATTTACAATTAGGTGAGCCAAAATGATCTTTTATTTAGTCAGATTAGATTGATACCCAGATACCTTCAACCAAAAACATCCTACCTGAGAAAACATTAGTCCTTCTGTCCTTCTTTATCCTCCCCACACCACACCAAGAACTCCAGCTACAAGATTCGTGTTTTTTCTCTAAGAGCTGCGAACAAATGTCTTCTCTACTCTGGAGTTCTACAATGAAAACTCTTCTCTTTTTTAGTTAAAAGATGTGTGAGTCTACCTAAGTATACCAAAACACCAGGTAGCTTTTATATATTAGTTACCTGAATGAAAATTTTTAGCAAATGATAACACGTATTCCACTAAAAAGGAAGGACAAACATGACCAAGTCTACTTCTTAAAGAATGCATTAAAAAAAATGATCTCATCCTCAATAGATCACCCATAGTCTATTGTCTTACCAGTAAACATTTCCCCAAAATGGAATAGATATTTAGATGAGTCAAGAGGTTGAATAAACAGAAGCATGAGTTTTCAACATGATGCTAAAATAACTTGGTTGGTATTAAAATCACTACACGAGTCTCCATTTCTCTTACTTTAACTTCTATGTCCTTCTCTCTTCAGAAAAATATACCAAAACAGCAAGACAATACCATCTCTAAAATATTGGCTACAATTAATGTCACTCTTGGCCCTTTCTTGTTTGTATTTTTCCCACCACATGTGCATGGCAAGGGTTAATGCCAATAAATTCCTGCTATGAATTTAATTTGACATTCAGAACTCCTCCCTAACCAATATCAATTTCTCATTCCTAGCTTGTATCTTTAAACTGTGTATCTACAACTATCTTGAGAGGGAATGGGCAGAGCTGAGAGAACATAGTAATGGAGAAATTTAAGTCTTGACAAATTGCAAATTTTCATGGATGTTCTAAGCCAGTGAAATAAGATTTCAATATCAAGGGCTTGTCAAAATGTATCACCTATGCTAAAGACCAAAAATGGAAGTAGAAAAATCATAAGCTAAGATTTCCAAAGTTTCTTGGATATCAGAAACACTCCAAAAAGTAATATAATAATATTTATGCATTAAGAACAAATATATGATGAAGTTTCTGCAAAAATATCAAATGGTGAAATTTAAGAGGAAAAAAAAATACAGAGGGTGCATTTGGCACCTCAGAGACATAAACGTTTTGTGTGTTGGCCTGGGCTGCAAGGAAACCATTCTCAGAAAGGTGTCTGAGGATTTCCAGAGGAATTGGTGATGGTAGCAGATGACACTCAGACACACAGTAACTAGCAGGGAGTGTGAGATGGACAATGGCTTCATGAAATGTGCTGCAAATGAAAGGTAGCAACCTGTGGAGATTGTGCCACTAAACAGTTGTGCACCTAGCCACACAGGGTTCAGAACGAAATATGGAAAGACTTCCCTGGTGGTCCAGTGGCCAAGGCTCTGTGCTCCCAATGTAGGGGCCCTGGGCTCAATCCCTGGCAGGGATCTAGATCCCACATACCACAACTGAAGATCCCGCATGCCACAACAAAGATTGAAGAGCTCACGGGCTGCACAGCAACTAAGACCCAGAGCAGCCAAATAAATAAATGAAACTGAATATTAGAAGAGAGAGAGAGAAAGTGGAAATGATTTTTGAATGAGCATGATGGGGAAGAAGGAACCTCAGACGAGCATCTGGTACATCGCGGTAGCGTGCAGATTCCTATTCGAGTCTAAGTTCTCTCACATGCCATTAAAAGAGGCAGTTGGATCAGGGATTGTTTCACCAAGCTAAATATAACACCATAGTAAACCCCTTCATGGGAGATGTTTCCCCATCAAATTTCCAGTCACAATTTGAAGATTTTGGACAACTGGCATACACCAACCAGGATGCTGCTGAGAATGAAACCAAGACAATTTTCAGTTTCTGACAGAAGGTCTCCACTTAGAACTAGTGTTTGTGTCCCCAGGGTCCTTGCATGGTGATAATAACGCGAATCTTTATGTTACCATTTATTGGATACTAGGGATTTGCTGATGTTTATCGATGAGGGACTGGGACTGTGATAGACTTACAGGTCCTATTAATTCTTAGATTCTTTACAAAGTAGGGATGTAGGAAGTGTGAAGTTGGATTGATGCAGCTAATTTCAGCTAATGTACTGAAAGAACTACGTACCTACTAAAGGGTGTTTGAGGTTTCAGTTTCAAAAGATTTAGTTGCTTGAAGGTCAGCATAACTAACATTGTTCGGATCAATTATTAATATACACAAGAAAGTGTTGTTTTTTCAGAATAGCCTCATGAAGATAGGAGTAGGATTGCCCGAAATTTTCTAGTCTCCTCCACATATGCAGTTAACACAGTGTGAGTAATAAGGCCAAGTCAAGGGAGCAAAATCAAAAATAATTTTCTAATCTCTTTCTCCTCATACACACAGACACACATATACAAATTTCAGCCCAGGCCCATAGAATGGAAACCAAGGAAGAATATGTGCCTTATCCCATTGGTGGTGGGTTTCCCAGGTGGCACAGTGGTAAAGAATCCACCAACAAATGCAGGAAACACAGAAGGCATGACTTCTATCCCTGGGTTAGAAAGAGATCCTGGAGAAGGAAATAGCAACCCACTCTGGTATTTTTGCCTGGAAAATTCCATGGACAGAGGAGCTGGGCAAACTAGAGTCCATGGGGCCCCAAGGAATACATAGTACCATTTCCTCAATCACCAGATTACATAAATCCAGGAACCCACAGATAGGGGTGGAAGGAATCCCTTCCACTATTATATCATCCTCTGAATGTTGTGTCTGTCCTTTGAAGCAAAGTTCTTGACCATAGTTTCATTCTTGATTATGACTACAGCTCCAACTGGACTTCCCTTGAGGCTCAGATGGTAAAGAGTCCACCAGCAATGCAGGAGACCTGGGTTCAATCCCTGGGTAGGGAAGACCCCCTGGAGAAAGGAATAACACCCACAGTGTGGTGTTGGTTATGCTACCTACTCCAGTATTCTTGCCTGGAGAATTCCATGGACAGAAGAGCTTGGTGGGCTGCAGTTCATGGGGTTGCAAAGAGTCGGACATGACTGAAGCAATTTAGCACGCACACACACACACACACACACACACACACACACACACACACAGCGCTACTACTAGGCAGCTCCTCTTTTATGATGCTCCAGTGATAATATTTTACTCCCTTTGTCTTTTCAATTTTAGCTTCCCACAATCGCTAGTCACTCCCGCTCTAAAGTCCTCGCTCAGAGTAAAAGCCAAAGCTGTTGCAAAAAGCCACAAAAACCTACACAGCACATCTGTTCTGCAGGTTTGCCCTGTGATATCTCAGATCTCATCCCCCATCCCACCTCTCCCTCACTCCCTCCATTCCACTTACATAGACCTCTTTGCCTGACACCCTCTGTCCTGGGGTGTGTGTGCTTACTCTGCTCTCCACGTGAAATGCTTTTTCCATGATGACTGGGCTGTGCATCTATACAGTCCAGTGGAGAAAGAGATGATGAGAGACATTAAGCAGATGGAATAGATGAACAAAGATGGGTTATGAGGTGGTCATTACTGAGTCTGGGTTGGGTGTGTGGGAGCTTAATATGTCATGCTCTCTACTTTTGGATGTTTGGAATTTTCCACAATAGTTAAAAGAACATCTAAGGATCTGAGAAAAGCATACTTCGGCAGGCATCGCACGTGATCTTCAGTTTCTGTCGTTCGAAAAGCACCTCAGTCCTGGTTCCTAAGAGTCCTCCTCAAGGTTCTGAGTGGTGGGAGTTTTCCATGTAGCCTCAGTTGTGCACTTTCTCCTCATCCCTCATTACCATCCTTTGCCCACCAGCTCTCCTCACATGTCCTTGCCATCTTCTTAGAATCCTTTCCTTTCTGACTTTCCCCTTGGATTTCTGTTACATCCGACACGAGAGTTCTACATCCTCTTTAGTGAGCCTGGTAGTTTTCCTCAAACCCTTTGGCCAGCGCCATCCCCAAAGAGATCAGCTGACGTTGGGCTCTCCCATAATTACAGAGTGCTTTGGGCGACAAGATAAATATAGAACAGAGCCTTCAGGTCACTGGAAACACTCCCTTCGCGTTTGCAGTTCTGGGTTTACAGTTATCTACAGCTTTTGAACCTCTTCCCGGATATGACTCTCCTAAACTGTCACAACAAAATGCTCTTTTGCCCTAAAATTTCTCTCTTGAACTTGCTGACACCTAGGAAATTAGAAACCCCTGGGAATTAAGAGAGCTCTCAGCTTGCTGCACGTAGCAAACAGCTGTTAGTTGACCAATGTGCGGGTAATTAACAGCGTGTCAGCTCAGCGTCCGACAGCACACCTCACAGGCGCCATAAACACACAGAGGCTCTGGAGCCAAATTTTCCAAATATTGGCGCCTTTCCTTGCCCGCTCCTTTCCGATGGATTCCTCTATTTTATTTTTAATTTTTTTTTTTGTACTAGGGCAATATACAGTGAAAAAAGTAGAGGGTTGCTGGGAGTTGAAGGCCACTCCAGAGTGTCTATAAGTCCTCTATCTATAATATAGAGATTGGAATGCCTGGTCTTTCTAACCTTTGCTTCTCAAAGTGTGGTCCCCAGTCCAGCAGCACTGGCCTCACCTGGGATCTGGTGAGAAAGGCAGACTTGTAGGCTTCACCCCAGATGTACAGAACCAGAAACAGGACTTTAAATAGACCTCTAATGATTTCTGGGCTTCCCTGGTGGCTTAGTGGTAAAAAATCTGGCTGCCAGTGCAGGAGCCATGGGTTCAATCCCTGGGTCAGGAAGAGCCCCTGTAGAAGGAAATGGAAACCCACAACAGTGTTCTTGCCTGGGGAATCCCATAGACAGAAGAGACTGGCGGGCTGCAGTCCATGGGGTAGCAAAGAGTTAGACAGGACTTAGCAACTGAACATCAACAACCTGGGATTCCTATGTATAGCAACATAGTAACCCACGTTGCTTCTTTATTTCTGCTATGACTTATTAGCACAAACTTAAATTTATTGTATTACAGTTCTATAGTCAGAAGGGTCACACAGGTCTCACTGGGTTAAAATCAAGATGCTGCGAAGGGTGAATTCTGAGGCTCTAGGGGAGAATCTAGTCCCTTGTCTTTTCTTGTTCCCAGAAGCTGCCTGCTTTTCTTGTCTCCTTGCCCCTTTCTCCTACAGCAGTGTTACGTCTCCCTGACCCTACTTCTAGAATCACACCTCCCTCTAACACTGAACTCAGTGGGGAAAATTTCTCCACTTTTAAGCATCAATGTGATTAGACTGGATTCACTTGGATTGTCTAGGATAATTCTGTCATTTCAAACTCCTTGACTAAATGACACCTGAAGATCCGTTTTGCCATATAAAGTTACATATCACCAGTTTCCAGGGATTAGGATATGGACATGTTTGGGGTCATTTTTCTGCTTGCCCCACACACCCTAAATGTTGAGCTCTATTCTCTACCACACATTCATCCACAAGAAAATAAAGACGTGGAAGTTCTTTATTTGTCCGTGTGTGTGTATGTTAGTTACTTAGTTGTGTCCGACTCTTTGCAACCTCGTAGACCGTAGCCCACCAGGCCCCTCTGTCCATGGGATTCTCCCGGCAAGAACACTGGAGTGGGTTTCCATTTCCTCCTCTGAAAGGAACTAGAAATAAAGAAAGTGAAGTCACTCAGTCGTGTCCAGCTCTTTGCGACCCCATGGACTGTAGCCTACCAGGCTCCTCCATCCAAGGAATTTTCCAGGCAAGAGTATTGGAGTGGGTTGCCATTTCCTTCTCCATTATTTGACCATGGTTGACTGCATTCCTCCTATTATGGGCTAAATTGTGTCCCTTTATCCCGACCTCTTGCTCCCCAAATTCATATACTGAAGTCAATAACCTCTAGTATCTCAAAGTATGATGTTATTTGGAGATGGAGCCTTTATAAGTAATATGTGGTTATACAGGGGAAGGGACATTGGGGAGGGTTCTAATCCATATGACTGGTGTCCTTATAGGACACGTATAGTAAGATACATATATGCACAAAGAGGGGAAAAAATGTGAAGATAGAAGAGAGAGACAACCATTTACAAGGCAAGGAAAGAGTCCTCCAAAGAAACCAACCCTGGCCATTCCTGAATCTCTCAGACTTCCGGCCTTCAAGGTGATGAGAGTGTAAATTTCTCCATCCTGCCTGTAGCACTGTGTTATGGCTGCCCTAGCACAAACTAACACACACCCCTGTGCAATTTCAACATATCTTGAGACAACCATGACTACATTCTCATTGTTGCTGCTTCATTGTGGAGCAACTGAAGTCCTCCCAAGCAGAGCTGAGTTATTTTTGTTCCTTTCCATGTGTGTGTGTGTGTGTGTGTGTGTGTGTGTGTGTGTGCACATGCTCAGTCACGTCCGATTCTTTGTGACCTCATGGACTGGAGCCCACCAAGTTCCTCTGTCTATGGAGTTTTCCAGGCAAGAATACTGGAGTGGGTAGCCACTTCCTACTCCAGAGGATCTTCCTGACCCAGGGATCAAACCCATGTCTCTTGTGTCTCTTGCATTGTTTTTTCAGCAGGTGGATTCGTGACCATTAGCACCACCTGGGAAGCCAGCCTGAAAAGCACCTAATCTCCACCTCAGCTACACAGAATCATAACTCAGCCTCCCCGCCATCTTGGGGTCTCAGTCTTTGGCCAACATGCTTATCCTTTTCAACAAAACTCACAAATTCAGCTCAGCTCTTTATCCAACCCAGGAAGTTTTTCCCAAGATTTCTGCCTTTGATTATCTTCTCTCTCTATCTTTTGGGCCACAAGGTGTGACATGTAGAATCTTAGTTCCCTGACCAACCCCCTGCTTTGGAAGCACAGAGTCTTAACCACTGGAATGCTTGGAAGTATCTTCCCTTCTCTCTAGCATCATCAATGTCTCTTCTCTCTGCCAAGCATCTTCCCTAACTACAAAAACCCTTGGTTCTACCTGCTCAATAAGGCCACCAGCCTGTAGCTCTCTAAAAGCATGAAATCTCTGCAAACAGTCTCAACCTCTGCGTCCTTATCTCCAATCCACTCCTTCACACCTCACAATCTGACTTCTGCCCCAAACATTTGGTTGTAACTGGGCCTCTGCTATCTCTGGTGACCATTTTTACAACTGCCAGATCTAGAAGTCTCTTTCCACTTCTCTTTGATCTGTCTGCAGTTTTGACACCATCAAATGCCCTGTTTCTCAATGCTGCACTTTTTTCCCCTATTGCTTTCTCATCTATCTTTCTTTATCCCTTTCCCTGATTCTACTAAAAATGTTTATATCACCCCTACCATGTTTCAGAACAACACTGATTCCTACCCTCAAATATTTTCAAGAATTTGCTGTTTGTCTTCCTTACCTGAAGTGGGTTTTTCCATGTTTAAAGGTTGTTTTTTCAAAGATCAATCTTTGATAATCTCATTTGTATATGAGTCTTTCTCATAACAATGTGTTCACGCCTAATGATTTCAACTAGGACTCCAAGGCAAATAAAACTCCAAATTTTATTTCTCTAAATGACTTCTCTAAAATATTTCTGAAAAAGTTTTCACTAAGCTTTTCTATCACCCTATTGTTGTAATATTTTATATTCAATATACCTAAATTAAACTCTTTATACAAGTTAACCAAAATTGTACATTGAAAAAGTTAGAATATGCAAAATTACATACCCTGATAGACTTGACCATTAGGTTGAAACTAATAACAAAAATTTTAATGTGGATAAATTTGAAGTCCTGCAAATATTGATCCCACAGATGCAAAGATGAGAGACTGGTTCTTGTAAAGAAATCTGTAAAAAGAGACATGAAACTACATTGAAAAGCTAGTAAATCTTATACTTGAAACTAACACAATTTTGTAAATTACCATAATTAACTTTTTTAAAAAGCTAGTAAGTCTTAGACTGCATTAAGATGGCGTGGAGTCTAGAACAAGAGGGAAAGACATTCTGTTATTCTTTGAGTAGATAATACTAGAGTCCAATTTTTGAAACAGTTGCTGGAGCTTACTAACGAGCAGCTAGCCAGAACATCAGTAAAAACAATCAAGAGGGAGGGAATCTTGAAATTGTTTCCTATGACAAAACTTTTTTTTTTTTTAATTTAAAAAGGAAATATTTTGGATCAGGTGGCTAGCTTCAAGTATTTGAAGAATTGACATGTGAAAACGTAGTCATAAAGGGCAAAACACATAAGATCTGACAGGCTTTTCTAACAAAGATATTTTTATATACAACAGTCATATAATGAGCTTTGCAAAACAAAATTCTACATCACCAAAAATGCCCAAACATTTGGGAGACACATTGAACAAAAGCCACTAAACCTAATAGAAAGACAATGGACTTCAGATTCAAATAGTATTCAACTCAGATTCTGACTTAGTGACTGCCACCCAGGTCGTCATGAGAAGTTATTTATTTCTTTGAGCCTCATCTTCTCATATATAAAGCTGTACATTAACTTGGAGTGTTGTGAATATTATACATAATACATAGGAATCATTTAACCCTTATTATTACAATTTTAATGATAGATGGGTGAAATTTTTGACTAAATTAGCTCTAAGTTCTTTTACAATTCTAAGATCTTATGACTCACATTTTCTTAGAGCTCAGTCGAAATATGTAACATTGTTTAAATACAGTTACTTCTCTACAACACAAAAGAGTTCTTTCATCCCTGAGTTAGTGTTACCCAGAGAAACAAAATGTGTGTGTGGGGTGTGTGTGTGTGTGTGTGTGTAGATATAGATACATGAGATGGAAACAGATTTATTTTAAGGAATTGGCTTGCACAGGCCAGCAAGTCCCAAATCTTCAGGGCAGGCTGGCAGGCAGGAGACCCAGGGAAGAGCTAGTGTAGCAGTACTGACTCTGAAGGCAAAATTAGAGTTGAGTGCTTCTTTCTCAGGGATCTCAGTATTTTTTCTCTTAAGGGCTTCAACAGATTAAGTCAGACCTCTTACAGTATGGAAGATAACTGTCTTTACTCAAAGTTTAGTGATTTAAATGTTAGCCACATCTAAAACTGATGTTTGTTCAAACATCTGGGTGCCAAAGTCAAGCCATGCTGACACCTAAAACTAACCACTAAAATTCTCATTGTAAAGGGAGCGACACTAGCGTCAGAGCATGGTATTGGATCACCTCCCTGTCTGTACTCTGAAACTTTAAAGATTTTCCTTTCTATGAATGTCATCATTTTCATTGATCATGTAGGTCTACAAATTTTCTCACTATGTAAACATATTCCATATTCTTCTCTGTTTTTCTAAAATGATCACTGCAATTGGTAACGTGGTTTGAAATGGTCAAGGCTTTGAAAGAGTTTGCTGTCAAAGGTGACTTCCTTTCTCTATCGACCACAGTCCCCTTGGTTTCACTTTTCAGACCTGTGAGACATTTACCTGTCCAGAGAATTGTGAATGATCAATATGCATGATCTGAGAAAAGCCAAATAATGCACAAACACTTCCCTTCTGACTCTTCAATTTCTGCACTCATATACATGGAACGCTATAAAAGACAGAAAACAAAGTAAGTATATTTCTGGGAGGAGCAGCAACTTGTTTGTTTCTTTGTGCAACTGAGCTGAATTTCTGGAAAGAACAGAAAGAAAAAGATAATTTCAGGTTCATGTTTTTCTCTAGATTTTAGATATAATTTCTCTGTGCCAAATGAAGTACCAAAAGTTAACAGACTTCATGAATTTCCACTTGAATTGAAATTTTCAGTTCAATAAGAGCTTTTTGTTATTTTTAAAAGCCTTTATATTTTGGAGCTACAGATTAACATATATAATGAAAAAAAAGGGTAAAATATCTGAGATAGTGGTTAAAGCTGGGGGGTGAGTACATGAGTGAGAACTCCTTATAATATTTCCTAATAGAAAATTTCATAATAGAAATTTATAAAAAAAATTTCTATGTGGCATGATGATATTTTGCTAGTATTTTTTTTTTTAATGAAACGCAATATGTTTTGCTGGTTACCTGCTCATTAAAGCTACCATTATTGCAAGTTAGCTGATATTTTAAATTATACGACTACAATCTTTCCTCTTGCATTTGTCTTTATACTTGTGGCTAACTCTAGTAGTCCCCAACCTGCTCCCTTTGGGGAAGAGGGAGAAGTTTTCAGTAGATACACAAATACATTTTTTCCTTTCTTTTTCTTTTTTATTTGTAGAAACACAAATTCTTAATCTTTGGGGCTCAACAAGTAGATGAAAAGGAAAATTCAATGGACCATCCCATATAAATAATTTTCAACACTGCTTAAAGTTTTACTATGAGGATTACTGAAATGCTATCATTTGTTGGGAGATATTCTAGTATTTGCAAAGGATTGCTGGTTACTATAGTTATCATTGTAATAATAATAATTATTATTTTACCTACCATTATTTTAATACTCACCATGACCCTACTCATCACTGATCTAAGCCCAGTTCTTCACTGTGGCCTCAAGGAACCTTACAAAATATATAAAAGAAAAAAAAAAAAGTCCTTATCCCAAATTAAGTTTAAGGAAGAGTGAACTTCCTTTAGTGACTTCCTGTATGAACAATGACTTGAGACAAAAAAGTCATAGGTTGGTTTGTGTAGACTGCTATTTAAAGACCCCTAATTTCTCTGAAAGTTTCATCAACATAAAAGGTAATTTAAAGGGCTGCTTTCTTGGAGGTTGAACTGAGGTCTTCTAATTGCAGAGCATTCACATTTCCTTGTTCTACTTGATGTATGTGATGGATAATATACCTACTGGATCATTGCAAAAACCCCTCACATCTATACCATTAAAAATTTTCAAGTAACATTTTTTTTCAATAAGTTTTCTTCTTACATAAACTAGATTTTTAATATCTGTTGTGTTTATGCAGCTTCAAATTTTCTCTCTTCTCTCCCAAATATGCAGCTCCTGCTGAGTTAATTGTTTTCTATCTTGCTATTTATAATATACTGATGTTTCTTACCAAGAATCTTTGGTTTAATCCGCAAAACTCAAATTGACCATCTGAGCCCACTGCCAGCGCTAAAGTAACACTGTTTTATTGCCATTATTCAATCACAGAAATATTTTCTGCACACACATTCATTTCAAAATTACATAAAATAAAATCCTCTAAGGCTATCAGATTATAGCTCACAATTACTTTTGTACCTTAAAATTCTGTGGACATATTGCTGAAGGAGTGCAGGTACTATTTATGAAAATCATTCTTTGCTTCATTTTTTCAGTGAGTTTAAATAGCATAATTTGGAAATTCATTACATTTGTTTTTCCTTCCTTTAATATGTCATCAATACTGGCTGCACATTCTTTGAATTGCGGTGAAGAATTTGGCTGTCTAGACACAACAATATAAAAACACAGGGCTTACTTAAAGTAAATCACTGACTCGTGTTAGCCAATAATGAGCAGGAAGATTGTCCTAACACTTTTGTTCTGTGTCATTGAAGGACTCAAAGATATAAAGTACATATACACTTCATATTTCCTCTTTTATCTTTTCCATTCTATAAATAAAGACTTTCAAAAGAGAAACTTTTAAAAAAGTGCAGAGGTTGGCCCAAATTGTCTTACACTAATACATTCTCATCAGAGAGTACAATATGTAATGTCAACTTTGCCTAACAAATCTAGAAGCATAAGATGCTACCTATTTCCCTGACCTGCATTTGGGAAGCTTCCGTCCAGCCTCTTGTTTATTACAATAATATCACAGCCTACTGAAGGGAGAAAGAGCCTGGAGTTTTGTGCATGGCCTCCTTCTTTTACGGACACAGAAACCACAAATAGATCAAAGGCATTTTTCAAAATCACTCAACAAATCCATGCTCTCTATTCCTCACATATCTTTCTTAAAAAAAAAAAAAGAATAGACCTTAAAACTTCTGTCCCTGACTTGAAAAAATAGCTTAATTTATGGAAAGTTAATTTTACATAGAAGAAAAATTATTACTTTAATACATGTGTGTCTAAATCATTTGCCTGGTAAAGACTCCTTAAAAAGCAAAGCTTTCAAAATTCAGATCTCCATCTGTTCCTTTTGGTAAAAATTAAGAAACACATGCCATCTTTGCAGTGGTTAGCCATGACAGAAAACACTGAAGCATGCCTTTTAGCTTCTCTAAAGGGATTTTTAAACCCTCATGAAAATTCCTTAAGCCGAATTACTAATGCTAATTTTGTGATGCTCTAATGGTTTTACTTGTTTGTTAATACAATAACATTCAAATCCTATTGTTAAATCTAGACATACCAAGAGACATTGCTAACTCTGTGTATGACAGATGACTCTCATACTCCCATTACAAGCAATTCAATAAGCAAAGCAATAAGGCATTTCACTGCATACTGTCTGCAGGGATGAGCAATTTAAGGGACTTCTTCCTTTACTAAAATTGTTAGATTTTGGTATCAAAAAGCTTTGGATTCTGATGTAAACTAGGCTATTCAGTAGTAGCCCTGCAATACTAAACTTAGAAGAGGTTTCAAGCTTTGTTTATAGTGATTTTTTGGAATCAAAAATTCTTTCTGCAGCATCTTCATACACAAACCTTCCTCCAACACACACACACACTTACATTTACACATCACATACCTACACTGCTCCTAACTTAACTTTTGAAGTTCAGTATCCCAAAAGAGAAGAGCAAAAGACATATCCTCAGTGTATGAGAGTTTAAGAGGGACTGGCCTGCCCATCACAAAATCTCTTTGAAGTTTCATGTCTTGAAATCTTATATTTTATTTTTTTAATTACTGTAAATTTTGCATCTGACTGCACAATTTGTTCCTGTTTTAATATAAATATTATGTCTCAAAGAACTAAGTGACCAAAACGGACATATCAAGAATTGGTATGCCTGTAGCTTCCCATAAACAGTGACATAGGTCATGTGTGCCCTGTTTGAGAGTCTGAAAGTACAAAAGGTACCTGTAAACAAAATCAAATCTGTCTGAGGTTTAATATAGTTGGCATAAATGTCAATCTCAGCTTCCTGGTTTGCATCCAAATAATCTAAGACAAGTCCAGTTGGGGTCTAGAGATGAGGACAGAAGGCAGTCCAAGGTCTTCCAAAAGGCAAGCAGTAGATGCAGTGCAGGGCAGGCAGGTGACTGAATATTTTTGTTGTTTAGTCACTATGTCCCACTCTTTTGCGACCCCATGGACTGTAACCCTCCAAGCTCCTCTTTCCATGGGATTTCTCAAGCAAGAATCCTGGAGTAGGTTGCTATTTCCTTCTCCAGGGGATCTTCCTGACCCAGGGATAGAACCCACATCTCCTGCATCGGCAGGCAGATTCTTTACTACTAAGTCACCAGGGAAGCCCGACTGAATATTAGAGGAATCAATTACTTGTTTGTTTATTCATTCTCTTCTGAACTTCAGGCACTGAACTAGAAAGCTAGCTAGAAATACAAAAATATATAAATTACACTTTCTAACCAAAGGAGTTAACAAAGTAGTGGAAGCAAACAGACATCTACATTGGAAATTATAAATCAAGTGAGAAGGTAGAGAGACTGACTGCCTTTGGAACTGAGGAAGTGGCAGGAATAATAGCAGTGGCACAATAAGAAAATTCTGCCAATTTTGCCTCTTCCACTGTCTTGAGAGGTTTAAGAATTGTTCTAAGTTTCATTGTACAGCCAATGGAGCAGGACTATAGCCAATATTTTATAATAACTTTAAATGAAGTATAATCGATAAAAATGTTGAACCATTATGTTGTACATGTGAAACTAATATAATATTGTAAATCAACTAAACTTTTTTTTTTTTTTTATTTCTGAAACAATGCCTAGTGTTCAGAGAGAAACATGAAGAATGCAGGTTTGTTGCTTTCTTTGAACTAAGAACTCAATGTGAAGAGGTAATGTCTGGCTTGTTTCAACAAGATTGATTCTAAAGCTATCCTCATGAATGACTGATTATTCCAACAGGTTGAGAACAGATTTCTTGATTTTAAAGATGCATCTTGATCTAATTGAGTTGCTTCTTCAGAAAGACAGGGTCAGATCCCAGAACTATGAAACTAGGTGATGAGACAAGACCTGAGTGGTCAAGCTAGATGTTCTCTCAAGATTAACATGATAGAGGATGAGGATACATAGAAGTAGTCAAGAAAGATATTGCATGTCACCATTTTGAGCAAGTCAGTGAGGAATGTGATAGGAAACATAGCAAGAGAATTTTTTGTGGAGATTGGGAACACAACTTGATGAATTCACATTTGGACAAGTTAGTTTGCAATGCCTTGCAAACCAGAAAAATGGGTGTGTAAAGTCTTTTATTAGGTTTATAGGTCCAGAGGTCAGGAGAGACATTTAGTACTAGAAATCTGGGGAAGGGTGTAGTTTTTAGAATATCAAAAATGACAGTAATTATGGGAGCTGTTTACTTAGGAACAATGGGTCGACTGGAATGAAGGAGACCGAAGCCATAGCCATGAGGGAAACCACACTTTCTGTGAACACATAGAGGAGAGCCAACAGAGGAATGAAAAAAAAAGTACTCTGGGAAGTTAGAGAAGATCACAGGAGTGTATTTTCTTAGGAAACAATAAGAGAGGGTGTTTTTCTGAAAGGAGAAAGTGATCAAAGGTGTCAAATTCTTTTGAGGGATCAAGACAAGGGCAGATCTAAGGGCAGAAATGTCATTTGTGAGCTTAATGAAAGCAATTTCAGTCTGTGGAAGAGTAAGAAGAAATTTCCCCTTGAGAAACCAGCAGGAGGTTAGTAAGCAAAGACAATTTGTTTAAGCATTTGGGCTATAAAAAGCAGAGAGGTCAGTAGCTAAAGAGATGTAAGATCCAGGGAGAACTGTTCTGGTGCACTTGCCTTCTTCCTGTTCATCTTTTTGTTGGTTTAATATCATGCACTTGAATCCAGTGAGTAAAACAGAACAAGAAAAATGGGAGAAATTAGAGACAGAAAAGAAGAGAAGATAATTTCCAGTTTCAGTTCAAGGATGGGGGAGTAGCCTGAGAGGAAGAATCAGATCCTTCTTATTAAAACTGTAGGAAAGGGACTTCTCTGGTGGTCCAGTGGTTAAAAATCTGCCTGCCAGTGGAGGGGACAGAGGTTCAATCCCTGGTCTGGGAAGATCCCACATGCCTCAGAGCAACTAAGCCCATGAGTTACAACTACTGAAGCTTGCCTGCTTAGAGCCTGTGCTCCACTGCAATGAGAAGCCTGGACATTGCAATGAGGATCTTCTGCTTGACGCAGCTGGAGAAAGCCTGTGTGCAGTGAAACAGACAAACAAACAAAACTGTAGGAAATGAAGCAAGAAAGGTGGGAGTAGTGTAGTGTTATGTAGACATAATTCTGGAACACTGAGAGAGTTTCTGTCACCCATTTTCTCTATTAGGATTCTTTGCAGAAAATGAGGTGAGACGTGAAGGGAAAAAATGGCTCGAGTCAGACACTTGAGGGGAATTACTTAGGTTTGATATTGCCATAATGAAAAGTAGCAGGACAAATTTGCTTAGGAAATAGAATAAAAGTGCCTATCAGTGTTCATGGGCCAGTAGAAGTGGTTACTATGAATTTAATGCATATTAGTCATCCTTGTGTTTTTGTTTTAATTTTCTGTAGCAGTGCTTAGATGCTCAGAAACTAACGTGAAGAATGTAGATTCATTACTTTCTCCAATGTAAGCCCTAGGTGTGAAGAGGTAAGGTTGGGCTTATTCCAACAAGACAAATTCTAAACACATTGTCAAGCGTTACTGATTTATTCCAACAGGATAAATTCACTTTGTTGCTTTGAAAGACCTCTCTTAATTTAATCAAGGTCAGGTCACGGAGGTCAAAAAGATAGTCCGGAGGTCAAAAAGATAGTCTTAGCTACAAAATTGAGTGACTGGACAAGACCTGAACGACCAAACTAGATAGATATCACTCCCATTTTTAGGGGAGTGGAAATCCAACACAGTGTATACTGAGTTCAACACCAGTTGTTGTAGAATAAGAGGAACCAGTTCTTAGAACTAATTTGGTCACAAGAATGTTTAATTTGCTGTACGAAGTCAGAGAACAAAGGACTAGACTAACTTGATAGGATATTTTTGGCCAAATTTTTAAAAATTCCTACTATTTAAGAGAAATTGATCTGAGAAGTTGAGTTGAATTTACAGATAGGAATTAAATGGCCTCCACTGTGTGGACTGAAAGGTTGCAGAATCAGGCAGATTACAAAACAAAGCTTTGTAATCTTAAAACTCACTCCCCACCCTCAATTCCCTAATCATATACTCAGAGCATTTGTGTGGTATCACCAAAATGATGGGTGCTGTAGCAACTACATGGGAATGAAGAGAATATGCTGTGATCATGAGTAGATGTATTATAACGAAAAGAAAGAGGAACACAGAAAAATGACAATACAAACAAAGTGAAAGAGAGGTCAGAAGTTCATAAATTCCGAAGGAAAATTTCACATGTGAATAAAAACAGAGTAAAAGGATGTAGAAATGCTAGTAGCCCTTCTTAGTTTCCTTCAGATATAATATTGGTTTGTATGGTATAATGTAGGGATGTAGGAAAAAGGAGCAAATACTTGGGATAGATGAAGAAAAGAAAATAAGTATAGATAATAGGAGTCAAGTGTACTGAACCAAGCAAGGATGCACTGAAATAGAGCAACATGACCATTGGGGAAACCATGAGGAAGCTTGCAGAGGAGCAGGAGCACAATATGAGAAACTGGAATGCTGTGCTGTGCTTAGTCGCTCAGTCTGTCCAACTCCTTGCGACCCCATGGACTGCAGCCCTCCAGGCTCCTCTATCCATAGGGATTCTCCAGGCAAGAATACTGGAGTGGGTTGCCATGCCCTCCTCCAGGGGATCTCCCCAACCCAGGATCGAACCCAGGCCTCCTGCATTGCAGGCAGATTCTTTACCAGCTGAGCTACCAGGTAAGGCTGGAATCTAGAGCATTGGTTCTTAAATACTGTATACTGCTATTGCTCTCAAAATTTTTTTAGGAAGTTGCTTTAACTAAGATTTGTCATAATTACCCAAAAGCATAAGAGCAAACCATATGCAATTTAAGAATAAGAATAATCACACAATTTTTAACATTGCTGTTGCAATGACTATTTTGCTGTACCTTTTATTTAATAATACTGAGAAACCCAAATCTTTGAATATATATGTCATAACATACATTTACATGCCTTTGAACTATTGATGATGAAAGTGATGAAAACATTATCATACATGTAAATATGATTTCATCCCCCACATTGTGTTAGTTTTGGAAAACACGCTGCTTGAACAGTCCAAAATTTTTCAAACTTCATTGTCTCAAATTATAGTTGGATTAATCACCAGGGGTCAGCAAATATTTTCTGGAAAGGCCCAGACATTAAATTTCTTAGGCTTTGTGGTCCCAGGTTATCTTTTGTAAGACATATCAGTAGACAATAGGTAAACAAATGACCATGGCTGTGTTTCAATAAAACTTTAATTATCCAAACAGGTAGTGGGTCAGGTAGCGGGTCAGATTTGCCCATGGGTATAATTTGCAGATCCCTGGACTAGTCTGTGAATTTATAAATTAATTAAATTCTTTAATCCAAATATCTTATTTACATAATCTGTTTATAATTTAACCAAAACTTTATAGAACCTGATTCAATCCATAATTATTTTATTTATATGTCAACAATGACTGAAGAAAATAATTTATGTGGTATAAACAAACTTTATTTAATATTTCATGAAGCAGAGAGCTTTCTTTTAAGGAATTGAAAAATAGGCAGGAAGGAAGAAAGTCACTAATAAAATTATTAACTTTGTTACCCAACAAAAGTGATACACTTCTTTCTCTTTATATTTCTTCTTTATTACTAATTTGAAACACACACACACACACACACACAAATATTGTTCCCTTCTCCTTGCATTCCTACTATAACACTTTTAATTCTTTTTGAGGCTACATAGATGACTCTGCCTATAGGAGAAAAGGTCAAAATAAAAAGGAAAATTTTTAATATTTTCACGTTCATGAGATAGAATGTACATCTGGACATCCATAAACCAACCACTCTATCTCCGGCATGAGGTATAACCAGTCCAGCCTTTCATGAGCACCATGCCTGGACTCTTTCTCTCCAGATATCCAATGCCCAGACTTGACCCTATCTGTTCTTTTACAAGATTCTGAGAGAATCCAGGGCATAATCAGGAGCTATCTTACAGGTTCCTGCAGAGAAATACTCATGGCAATAGAGGCAGGGGGACACTCAGCAAAGTCTCAGGGCACACAAGCGTGTCCTTCTGCTGGACAGTTCCCCGAGGATTAGGCAGGTTTGTCATCCGACACTTCCACAGGCACTGGCTTTCATGTGTTCCTGAAAAATGGCCACCAAATACTTAGTCTCTCTGCCCACTAGCTCTATTACAAGCTTGCACTTCTCCACCAGCACAAGCTTCCACCACTGCACCCCTTCCTTCAAGGTTACAACCAACCACCCTTTCTTCCTTCCTAAGCAACCTGTCTTCCTGTGGAGGGGCAGAGATAGAGACCTTCAGTCTCTTCTATTCCATTAACAGCATAAAGTGTTGTACAGTCCTCAGAGACTTTCCTTTTCATATTCAAAAGCCTCTTTGAAAGTAATATTAATAAATAAATAACTGAACATTAACTTTCTCCTTGCATTCTTGCTATATTGCTAGCTTGGGAACATTACCCCCTCCCAAAATAAAAAAATACTGTCTTCTTCTGGCATTCCTACTGTAACAATTGGAACTCTTTCAGCTGTGTCACGTATGATTCTGCTATCAGAGGAAATGTGCAAAATAAAAGGAAATATTTAATAGTTCATATGCATAGTAAAAAGCTGAAATCCTTTCTTTGACGTCAGCTCCTGTTACTCTGCCCTTTCACTTCCTACTGGAGAGCCACACTGCCTTCTTCTTTTATCTGAAAATTGTCAGTGCATTCTCATCACAGGGCCTTTGCGTTTACTGCAGCCTCACTTAGAATGGTTTCTTTTCCCAGATATATACTAGTTGTTTCAGTCCATCACATCTTTACTCAAAAGTCATTTTCTCAGTAAAAGCCTCACTTGCCATTTTATCCAAAATTACAAACATCTTTTTCCAATACTTCATATCCTTCTTCTTTCACTTTTCTTTATAGCTAGCTAACTCCTTTTTTATTTTACATTGTTTATTGTTTGCTTTCTTTATTCAGCAGTTCTAGGTGTTAGTTGTGGCACTCGGGATCTTTAGCTGCAGTGTGTGGGATCTAGTTCCCTGACCAGGGATTGAACCCAAGATGCCTGCAGTGGGAGTTCAGAGTGTTAACCTCTGGACCACCAGGGAAGTCCTCTATATTGTTTATTGTTAATCTCCTCTTTTGATAATGTAGTTTCCAGGAGGGCTAGATTTTTTCTCTGTTCTTATTGTATCTCTACTGTCTAGCATGATGTAGCACTCAATACATATTTTTTGAATTATGCATGTCCAACCCTTTGCACCCACCACACTCTTCTGTCCATGGGATGTCCCAGGCAAGAAAACTGGAGCAGGTTGCCATTTCCTTCTCCAGGGGATTGTCCCAACCCAGGGATCAAACCCAAGACTCCTGCATTTTAGGCAGATTCTTTACCACTGAGCCACCTGAGAAGCCTCCACTGCTCAGCACAAGGAAGAGGCAATGATTTAAAGCATAGTATCTGATAAAGTTTACTGCACTCCCTGCAATAAACACCCTTCTGTTTCCTAGATAGTTGCAGAGTGGCAGGTATATAATGCTGCAGCAAAAGTGGTCATGAAAATTCAAGCTATCTCTTTGTTATATAGCTGCAAAATCCTGATTTTTTTTTCCTAGTAAATAGGTGTCCCATCAGTATGAATGACTTCACAGCACATATGACAGGCATTATCTTACACTTTGAAATGGAACTGACAAGATTGAACACATCGTGAGCTATACAATGATTCACTAAACAAGAATTTGCTGCAATTACATTCTCTTTTACCTCCTGCATAAACACTAAAATCTGACTACAGGCATCAGAGCAAATTTTCGTGTTTAAGCAGAATAGCCTTATTAAAAGATTAATACAATATCTTCCAAAATTTGTCATGAGATATGCTGACTCATCTCATGGCTTCTAGAATGGATCAAATATTGAGCAAAGACATTTCATAAAGCTTTGATTGTGCGTGATTTTTGCCATTCCAATGCAAAAAATATCAAAAATTCACTAGCAACTGTGTTAGGCTTTTAACACAGTCATATAAAATGTGGTAGAACACTTCATAATAACTTTTCAAGAGATGAAAGCCCAAATGTCCTTGGGTTTGCTGTGATCATTGTGCTCAAGTTATCAATGTCATGTCCATCTGTAGCATAGCTTCAAGGGCTTGAGATTAGCATTTGGAAATAGTGTAAGCAGATAAGGCAGGGATTCACCAGAAAAAGAGAACCAGGAATGGCTATTTGGATGTAAGAGAAACAATTTTGACCTAAGTCAAGT
Source organism: Neotragus pygmaeus (assembly GCA_006410875.1). Lineage (NCBI taxonomy): Eukaryota > Metazoa > Chordata > Mammalia > Artiodactyla > Bovidae > Neotragus > Neotragus pygmaeus. The sequence goes on from SJYV01023060.1 coordinate 33,306, forward strand.
TTTGTGATCTAAGCCTGGCTCCAGTGCGCGCCCTTGAACAGTTCTGAATAATGAGCTTAAGGGAGGAACTTTCAAAAAACAATAGAGCAGCCTGGAGGCAGAGTCCTGTTCTTGACACAGTCCTGTTCCTCAACGATACAGGTAATCATATATCTTTGAGTAAGAAAGTAGGAGACACAAACTCGAATTTACAAACACTTTACCTGCCAGAGACTAGAAAGGTTCAAACAAACCTTGTGGGCGCCAAACCCAGAGACTCCACAGACTGAGCCAGAACTGTGTCTGAGTGTCTCCTGTGGAGGTAGGGCTCAGGTGAAGAGTTCTGATAAAACGTGGTCCACTGGAGAAGGGAATGGCAAACCACTTCAGTATTCCTGCCTTGAGAAACCCATGAACAGTATGAGAAAGAAAAAAGATAGGACACTGAAAGATGAACTCCCCAGGGTAGTAGGTGCCCAATAGACTACTGGAGATCAGTGGAGAAATAACTCCAGAAAGAATGAAGAGATGGAGCCAAAGCAAAAATAACACCCAGTTGTGGATGTGACTGATGATGGAGTAAAGTTTAATGTTGCAAAGAGGTTATTGCATAAGAACCTGGAATGTTAGGTCCATCAGTTCAGTTTAGTTCAGTGGCTCAGTCGTGTCTGACTCTTTGCGACCCCATGAATCGCAGCACGCCAGGCCTCCCTGTTCATCACCATCTCCCGGAGTTCACTCAGACTCACGTCCATCGAGTCAGTGATGCCATCCGGCCATCTCATCCTCAGTCGTCCCCTTCCCCTCCTGCCCCCAATCCCTCCCAGCATCAGAGTCTTTTCCAATGAGTCAACTCTTCACATGAGGTGGTCAAAGTACTGGAGTTTCAGCTTTAGCATCATTCCTTCCAAAGGAATCCCAGGACTGATCTCCTTCAGAATGAACTGGTTGGATCTTCTTGCAGTCCAAGGGACTCTCAAGAGTCTTCTCCAACACCACAGTTCAAAAGCATCAATTCTTTGGCGCTCAGCCTTCTTCACAGTTCAACTCTCACATCCATACATGACTACTGGAAAAACCATAGCCTTGACTAGACAGACCTTAGTCGGCAAAGTAATGTCTATGCTTTTGAATATGCTATCTAGGTTGGTCATAACTTTTCTTCCAAGAAGTAAGCATCTTTTAATTTCATGGCTGCAGTCACCATTTGCAGTGATTTTGGAGCCCCCCAAAATAAAGTCTGACACTGTTTCCCCATCTATTTCCCATTGGAAGTGGTGAAACAGGAGATGGCAAGAGTGAACATCAACAATTTAGGAATCAGTGAACTAAAATAGACTAGAATGGGTAAATTTAACTCAGATGACCAATGTATCTACTACTGTGGGCAAGAATCCCTTAGAACAAATGGAGTAGCCATCATAGTCAAAAAAGATCCAAAAGTGCAGTACTTGGAGGCAGTCTCAAAAATGACAGAATGATCTCTGTTCATTTCCAAGGCAAGCCATTCAATATCACAGTAATCCAAGTCTATGCCGCAACCAGTAATGCTGAAAAAGCTGAAGTTGAATGGTTCTAGAAAGACCTACAAGACCTTCTAGAACCAACACCCCCAAAATATGTACTTTTCATTATAGGGGACTGGAATACAAAAGTAGGAAGTCAAGAGACACCTGGAGTAAAGGGCCAATTTGGCCTTGGAGTACAGAATGAAGCAGGGCAAAGGCTTGCTTCAATAGAGAGTTTTGCCAAGAGAACACACCAGTCATAGCAAATACCCTCTTCCAACAACACAAGAGAAGACTCTACACATGAATATCACCGATGGTCAATAGTGAAATCAGACTGATTATAGTCTTTGCGCCAAAGATGGAGAAGCTCTCTATACAGTCAGCAAAAACAAGACCGGGAGCTGACTGTGGCTAAGATCATGAACTCCTTATTGCCAAATTCAGACTTAAATTGAGGAAAGTAGCAAAAACCACTAGACCATTCAGGTATGACCTAAATCAAATTGCTTACGATTATCCAGTGGAAGTGAGAAATAGATTCAAGGGACTGGGTCTGATAGACAGAGTGCCTGATGAATTATGGACCAAGGTTCCTGACATTATACAGGAGGAAGGGATCAAGACCATCCCCAAGACAAAGAAATGCAAAAAGGCAAAATGGTTGTCTGAGGAAGCCTTACAAATAGCTGTGAAAAAAAGAGAAGCCAAAAGGAAAGGAGAAAAGGACAGATATACCCATTTGAATGTAGAGTTCCAAAGAAGAGCAAGGAGAGATCAGAAAGCCTTCCTCAGTGATTAGTGAAATGAATCAGAAGAAAACAATGGAATGGGAAAGACGAGAGGTCTCTTCAAGAAAACTAGAGGTAACAAGAGAACATTTCATGCAAAGATGGGCTTAATAAAGGAAAGAAATGGTATAGACCTAACAGAAGCAGAAGATAATAAGAAGAGGTGACAACAATACACAGAAGAACTATACAGGAATGATCTTCACGACCCAGATAATCACAATGGTATGATTACCCACCTGGAGCCAGACATCCTGGAATGTGAAGTCAAGTGGGCCTTAGGAAGAATCACTACAAAGCTAGTGGAGGTGATGGAATTCCTCCACTAGCTTTTAAGCTATTCCTCCACTAGTTAAGCTATTTCAAATTTTAAAAAACGGTGCTGTAAAAGTGCTGCACTCAATATGCCAGCAAGCTTGAAAAGTTCCACATTCTCCATAGGACTGGAAAATGTCAGTTTTCATTCCAATCCCAAAGAAAGACAATGCCAAAGAATATTCAAACTACTGCACAATGGCATTAATCTCATATGCTAGCAAAGTAATGCTTAAAATTCTAGGCCAGGCTTTAACAGTATGTGAACCATGATATTCCAGATGTTCAAGCTGGATTTAGAAAAGGCAGAGGAACCAGAGATCAAATTGCCAACATCTGCTGGATCATCCAAAAAACAAGAGAGTTCCAGAAAAACATTTACTTCAGGTTTGTTGACCAAGCCAAAGCCTTTGACTGTGTGGATCACAACGAATTGTGGAAAACTCTTAAAGAGATGGAAATAACAGACCACTTGACCTGCCTCCTGAGAAATCTGTATGCAGNACAAGAGAGTTCCAGAAAAACATTTACTTCAGGTTTGTTGACCAAGCCAAAGCCTTTGACTGTGTGGATCACAACGAATTGTGGAAAACTCTTAAAGAGATGGAAATAACAGACCACTTGACCTGCCTCCTGAGAAATCTGTATGCAGATTAATTAGAACTGAACATGGAACAACAGACTGGTTCCAAATCAGGAAAGGAGTACATCAAGGCTGTATGTTGTCACTCTGCTTATTTAACCTATATGCAGAGAACATCTTGAGAAACGTTGGGCTGTATGAAGCACAAGCTGGGATTAAGACTGCTGGAAGAATTAGCAATAACTTCCGATACGCAGATGACATCACCCTTATGGCTGAAACTGAAGAAGAACTAAAGAGTCTCTTGATGAAAGTGAAAGAGGAGAGTGAAAAAGTTGCTTAAAAGCTCAACATTCAGAAAACTAAGATCATGATATCCAGTCCCATCACTTCATGGGAAATAGGTGGGGGATACAACAAAAATAGTGAGAGACTTAANTTCCTCTTCACTTTCTGCCATAAGGGTGGTGTCATCTGCTTATCTGAGGTTATTGATATTTCCCCCAGCAATCTTGATTCCAGCTTGTGCTTCTTTTAGTCCAGCGTTTCTCATGATGTACTCTGCATGGAAGTTAAATAAGCAGGGTCACAATATACAGCCTTAGCACTATTGACAGATAATTATTTGCTGTAGAGTGTTGTCTTGTTACTTATAATATTTAGTAGCTTCCCTGGTCCACTGTATAGCTGCCTGTAGCAATCCCAGTTGTGACAGCCTAAAGTGTACCCGAAGTGTCTTCAAACATTGCCAAATGTCCCCTAGGGGATAAAACTGCCTTGGTTAGAGTCACTACTTTAGAGGAGAGAAGAGATGAATTTCCAAATGGCCAAGAGTAGAAAGAAAAAACTTTGAACGTTTACATAATAAGAAAAAATGAAACCTGGAAAAGGACCCTTACTTAAACTTGACGGTGCCTGCACCTGATCTTGGACTTCCAGACTCCAAAAGTGTGAGCAATAAATTTCTGCTATTTCTTCGTAACCCAGTCTGTGGTATTTTATTGCCGCTCAAATGGACTAAGATGTATGGCAACCAACTGGTGAAGCCCAGAAAACTCAGGTTAGAGGTCTCCCAAATGAAATAGATAAGCTACCGGATAAATCTGAAAACATTCGACAACTTGACAAGAGTCACGGCTCCGATTTTTCTGATAAAGACATAGAGAATCAAGTAAACAAACAAATAAAACAACTGTTAACTCTTGGAAGGAAGTTGTGGGTAGAATTTAAGTTTTCATAATAATGTGGGCAGTATCTAACAAAATATGTTTTCACTGAAGCAAAACTGTCACATAATTAAATAAGGAAGGTGAAGAACAGGAAAGGTGTAAATGAGTTAGGATATCGAGGGCAGGGTAAAGATAGCTGAATCTTTACCTTATATGGTAAAAGGTCAGATGTGGTGCCCCAAACTGAAATAATCAGGAACAGGTAATATAAGAATTTCATTTAGAAATATGGAAATCAATAAGTAAAAAATCAGCTAAAAGAACAAAAACAAAAGGAAAAAAATAAGGTTTTTTTCCCCCTGAAGTGGTGGAAATAAGGAAGAAGGAGAGTAACAGACACTGATATTTAAACTGTAGTGTTCTTACCTGGAGAATCCCAGGGACGGAGAAGCCTCGTAGGCTGCTGTCTATGGGGTCGCACAGAACTGGGCACTTCTGAAGTGACTTAACAGCAGCAGCAGGGACTTCCCTGGTGGTCCAGTGGTTAAGATTTTACCTCCCAGAGCTGAGGATGCAAGTTCAATCCCTGGTCAGGGATCTTACATGCTTCAAAGTCAAAAACCAAAATATAAAACAGAGCAATATTGTAACAAATTCAATACGAATTTTAAAAATAATCCATATCAAAAAATCTTTTAAAAAATAAAACAAAGAGCTTTATAAAATAGGACTTTTCAAACAGTCTTCATGTATAAGAATTTTTTTAAAATGTATCTTTAATTGAAGTACAATTAAATGGGGCTTCTCTGGTGGCTCAGATGGTAAAGAACCTGCCTGCAGTGCAGGAGACTGGGATTCGATCCCTGGGTTTAGAAGATCCCCTGGAGAAGGCAATGGCTACCCACTCAAGTATTCATGCTTGGAGAATTCCATGGACGAAGGAGCCTGGCAAGTTATAGTCTACAGGGTCAAAAAGGATCAGACATGACTGAGCAACCAGCATAGTTAAAGTATAATGATTTACATTTTATTAGTTTCAGTTGTGTAACACAATGATTCAATACTTTTATAAATTATACTCCACTTAAAGTTATTATAAAATATTGGCTGTATTCCCTGTACTGTACAGTATATCCTTGTGTCTTACTCATTTTATATATAGTAGTTTGTATCTCTTGAAAAAAAAAAGTATTAAAAAAAAAATAAGAGAAGGAAGAAAGAGAATACCAGTAGGAGATTCACAAGCCATTTAAAAAGCCAAAGTCAACTTTTAAGTATATTTTAGTTTTAATATTTAAAGTTGTCAACTATTCTTAAGCTAATGAATTTTTTTTTTTAATCTAAACGTACTGACTTAAGTCAGGAAAGTATCCAGGGAAAAGCATGCTATTTAATAATTAAATGAGACATGGAGATGTATCTAAGTTATATAGAAAGCATCATAATGCAAACTGATTTTTTTTTTAATAGTTAAATTAGGCAGAAACAATTCTTGGAAGTTTATGGTTAATGGTATAGTTGTTTTTTTTTTTAACATTCCTGGATCCTGTCTCACAGAATCATATAATACAGCAAAGTCAAAAAAACACAGACAACATTTGATATAAAACTATGTGATAAGGTATCCCCACAAATTTCGAACAAGAGGATGGAAACAAAAGCCAACAGCCACAAGAGCCGCATGCTATTGGCACCTATAAAGGAAACAGAAAGTTGCCAAAATAGCCAATAGATATTCATTGGAAAATGTTGCATGTCCATTGAAGAGTGGCAGCTAAAACTGGGAATTTTGCCCAATCCAAAAAAGTGAGTGCAAGACACCTATAGTGGGTCCTGAAGAGCAGATCAGCTCCATGAACTCTCAGAACTGAGCCACCGGGCCTTAATCAAAATGGAAGAGAGTATGATGCGAAGGAAAGATCAAAGTAAAAGCCAGGGAATCTCAGAAAGCAAGCAGTCCTGGAACTTCCTGGTGGTCCAGTAGTTAAGACTCTGCAGATCCACCGAAAGGGGTACAGGTTTCATCTTTGGTCAGGGAACTAAGATCCTACATGCTGGGCAGACAGAAAAAGAGAGAGAGAGAGAGAGAAGAAGGAGCAGAAGAACACACCTTCAGAAAATAAAAGTGCCCTAGAAAAGGCATGCTCAAAAAATATATCAAAACTATAACCTTCTATCTCAAAACAAACTAAAAGACATCAAGCACATTATATGAGACAGGACGAGATGGATGGATGGCGTCACTGACCCTCTGGATTTGAGTTTGAGCAAGCTCCAGGAGACAGTGAAGGACAGGGAAGCCTGGCATGCTGTAGTTCATGAGGTTGCAAAGAGTCGGACATGACTGAGCGACTGAACAGCAAAATGAGACTTGAAAGAATGATGTTCTGACTTGAGTTAGTAAAACTCAAAAATGGCATGACAGAACTCGGTGAAGAATTAAAAATAAAATAGTTTCAAAAATAAAAGCTAAACTAAAATAGCATGAAAGCAGTTGAGTACAAGCAAGTGAATAAAAGGAATAGAAGCTTAAAGGGGAGAAAAGATTTAAAATAAAAAATAAGCTAAAGAAAATAGACTTACATGACAATAGTGAAGACAGAGAAAAAATATCTAACCTGTGGATAACAGGTTAGATAAGAAAGCCAAAGGTTTAGATAAGAAAGCCAAAGCAAGGAAAGAAAAAATATATATGAAACTATAATTTAAGAAAGCTTTTCTGAAACACCAATTTAAAGAGTAAATTTCATACCTAGAATTTCTACATAGAATGAACCACTTTAAGATGTAATCTAGTAGAGTCACTGAGCTTATAAACCTTGGGGCATCTGGGCAAAAGCAATAAGGAACATGGAAAGAAAATTAGATGCTCATCAGACTTTAATTCTGGAGGAAAATGAAGTAGCTATTTCATTTGGTTATGCCATGCAGCTTGCAGGATCTTACTTCCCCAAGCAGGGACTGAACCTAGGCCATGGCAGCCAAACCAGCAAGTACTAACCCCTGGTCTGCCAGGGAATTCTCTAGAGTAAGTACTAAAATATTCATAGGAGACAAATCTGAGTCAAAAATTTTATATCCTGCAAGATTGACTTCCATATATGAAAGACCTGTAGTAGATGTTGTCAACATACAAGATCTCAAGAAAATAATGATTACATCAGCCTGTCCAGATGAATCTATTAGAAAATAATTTTCAGATAACAAATGACTAGACACTTAAAGACCAAATAAGGGAGAGAATACACTCAGTGATGGTTTACATGTGCTAACAATGTAGATGTACCATGTATATTTTTAAGAACATGGTGGAGGGAGGAGAATGGAGAAGAAAATTCAAACACTATTCAATTGTTTCAATAACAATTAGAAGTGATAGGAATTCTAACAAACCTCTGATTTGGATTTTCCAGACTATTTGTTTATGAGGCCAAAGATACAGGAATATTTTAACTCTTCATGGATGCAGACAGTTAGAGATTATTAGACATGTGACATGTTGCTCTTCTTCTATACATGAAATTTCTCAAACATATCAGACCTGGTTCCTGGGCAATGTCACATAAAAAGAATTTTACATTGATTTTGCATGAAATTGTTGCAAAGAATGTTTTTCATTAAAATACAGACTTCTAAAATGGCTTAAATTAAGTTTTAATAAGCATCAAAGATTGTTTTATATCAAATGAGAACCCAATAAACTTCCTGAAGCACATTTTCATAAAACAGCACTTGGTTCTGTTTGCAATATTGACAAATGAGGAACTGCTTCAATTGCTGGCATACTGACCATTTACTTTGTTTTATTACCACAGTTAATTTCCTTGTATTGTAATAGTCCCTAGTGTAAGTATAACAAATGAGTTAGAATCTATCCCAACACTGTTCCATATGCTTCTCTGAGCCAGTTAAGTCTGAAGCAAGCCGACCCACTAGGACTTTTGTTGATGTATGCATCAAGACACGTTCACAGCCTACTTGGAATTACTCAGAGCAAATGATTCACATGATATTCACATCTTTGGCTCTATAAGTCTTATTGAGCTTGTTTTTTGTTGAGTTCAATGCTCCCTTCCTACATACAGATCTTAAATAGGTAAGATATGGGCTTTATCTCATGATGTACTCTGCATGTAAGTTAAATAAGCAGGGTGACAATATATAGGCTTGACATGCTCGTTTCCTGATTTGGAACCAGTCTATTGCTCCATGTCCAGTTCTAACTGCTGCTTCCTGACCTGCATACAGGTTTCTCAAGAGGCAGGTCAGGTGACCTGATATTCCCATCTCTTGCAGAATTTTCCACAGTTTGTGGTGATTCACACAGTCAAAGGCTTTGGCATAGTCAATAAAAGAGAAATAGATGTTTTTCTGGAACTCTCTTGCCAACAGACATTGGCAATTTGATCTCTGGTTCCTCTGCCTTTTCTAAATCCAGCTTGAACATTGGAAGTTCATGGCTCATATACTGTTGAAGTGTGGCTTGGATAATTTTGAGCATTACTTTACTAGCGTGTGAGATGAGTGCAATTATGCGGTAGTTTGAACATTCGTTGACATTGCTTTTCTTTGGGACTGGAATGAAAACTGACCTTTTCTAGCCCTGTGGCCACTGCTGATTTTTCCAAGTTTGCTGGCATATTGAGTGCAGCACTTTCACAGAACCGTTTTTTAGGATTTGAAATAGCTCAACTGGAATTCCATCACCTCCACTAGCTTTGTTTGTAGTGATTCTTCCTAAGGCTCACTTGACTTCGCATTCCAGGATGTCTGGCTGCAGGTGGGTGATCATACCATCATGATTATCTAGGTCATGAAGATCTTTTTTGTACAGTTCTTCTGTGTAATGTTGCCACCTCTTCTTAATATCTTCTGCTTCTGTTAGGTCCATACCATTTCTGTCCTTTAATGTACCCATCTTTGCATGAAATTTTCTCTTCCCATCTCTAATTTTCTTAAAGAGATCTCTAGTCTTTCCCATTCTATTGTTTTCTTCTCATTTATTTCACTAATCACTGAGGAAGGATTTCTGATCTCTCCTTGCTCTTCTTTGGAATTCTGCATTCAAATGGGTATGTCTCCTTTTCTCCTTTGCTTTTGGCTTCTCTTCTTTTCACAACTATTTGTAAGGCCTCCTCAGACAACCATTTTGCCTTTAAGCATTTCTTTTTCTTGGGGATGGTCTTGATNTTACTCACTGACACGCATAAGTGGATCACAGGAAAGTTACTCTTGTCTCTAAGGAATTGTCTAATCCTATTCACATTCCTTAGAGAGATCTCCTCTGAACAGAGGACCTTGCACAAAGGAGGAAAGTAATATGCCTGGAGCTATAAGAAATGTCCACTTTTATTTGTAGTCAGAGGGGAAATGTCATTTCCCCCATAAATGGATACATTTATTTTTAAATGAAAAATACTCAGGCTGACTGAAAAAAAAATCGGCATGATAAAAACTGCAGACCCTGCTCAGAGGATTATAAATAGAGTGGCCTTTCTGGAAATTAGTTAGACCAACCCGTCAAGGCCCTTGGATCAGCAGTTCAACTTCTGGGAATTTGGTTCAAATTGCTGATTGTTTATATAGGTTAAAGATTCTGCAGTGATATTTTTAGGGAAAAGAAAAATTTAGGAATAGCCTAAATGCCCAGTGGTTTGAGAAAGTGAACAGTAATTTGTACCGCTTGAAATACTTCTAAGGGTTTTTNCAAATTGCTGATTGTTTATATAGGTTAAAGATTCTGCAGTGATATTTTTAGGGAAAAGAAAAATTTAGGAATAGCCTAAATGCCCAGTGGTTTGAGAAAGTGAACAGTAATTTGTACCGCTTGAAATACTTCTAAGGGTTTTTAATCATATGGGGGAAATGTTTGTGTTGTGTTCAGTGGGAATAAAAATAGTCTGCGGTTGTATAATGTGATCACCCCAGTTACGTCAAACCACTTGAAAAAGTGTGGAAGGAAATACAGCAAACTCAAAAAAAATTTTTTTTCAGCTGATGTGATTACAATTTTCATCTGTATTCTTATAGGTTTTCCAAGGTTGCTTAAGACTACATTTATATCTTTAGAAATGAGGTTATTGGGAGGAGAGTTTGTACTGGGCGGCAGGGGAGGGGGGGGTCCTTGCCCAATGGCAGGATGGATTGAATGGCTAACCAGCCCTGCTTTGACCAGTTAAAACCATTAAACGTATTAAATTGATGACATTTAAATGAATGTCCTGCCTGGTTTTACCCTGGGACTTTACATTTGCAGCCGATGTGACGCTATTTCCGTGGGGTTCTGGGCGATCTAAAGACAGTCCTGGGTGAGTGAGCGTGTAAGGAATTTCTTCTAGGAAAGGCATGAGGCATCTTTTTTCCTTCCGTTTCCTCTTGTCTCTTGATCAGTGATAGACTGCGTTCTGTCACCCATCTGCAGCACACCCACCTTCCCCGTTCCTCACAGCTGAGTCACCTTTCAGGTGCCGGACAGGCTCCAAAGATGGCACTGAAGGTGAAATGCTGAAGGGTCAAAATCTTCCTCTGCATTTGAAAATCCTTTTTTTCTCCCTGAAACCACCAGGACTTTCCTCCTCCCCGCCATGATCAAAAGCCAGGAATGAGTCTGTTTGGTTTATCGCTCCATCTCCAAGGCCGTCTCTCCTTTCTTTGGAAATGGAAGCAGAAATTACCCTGAAGAGGTAGTACTTACTGAAAGATGGAGAGGGAGCCCTGGGTCAGTGAAACGAATCTTCTCTGGTTTATTTTCAAATGCATCTCTCTTGCGTTTGCATTTGTGGAAGGCATGTGACACATTGCATCTCCGTTGCAGTTCAATTTCAGGACACCAGTTGTTGGCCAGGAGTAATTTATGAGCAAGCAAGTAAGCACCAGAATGTTTAAGGATCTTTTGCACAGAGATTCCCCACCTCCCACCATTTGCAGTAGGAGTTGTTGTTGTTTTTTAATATCTTTTATTTATTTTATTTATTTATTTAGCTGAACCAGATCTTAGTTGCAGCCTGTGGGATCCAGTTCCCTNAAAAACAATTTCAACTCTCTTCTCTAATTTGAGTAATATACACTAGAATAAAAATTATTATCAACATTAATTCACTATGATATTTTATAAATTTTCTCAATTAGTTATCTGTTGCAAATAATAAGGGTATCTATAACATTTATTACATATCTATGAGCCAGATATATATTTAATCCTCATAAGAACTCTTTAAGTATTAGGATGCTTTATTTAATAGACAAAGAAGACAAGTTAAGAGAGGTTAAGTGGTTAAGACTCCTAGCTTCCACTGAAGAGGGTACAGGTTCAATACCTGGTCAGGGAACTAAGATCCTGGATGTCAAGTGGCATGACCAAAGGAAAAAAAATTTTTTTAATAAAAATTAAATTTAAAAAAGAGACAGAGAAGTTAAGAAATTTGTCAAAAGTCCTATATCTCCTAGGTGCCTGAGATCAGAACTCTGGTCTAGCTGACTCATGCTTCTTCAGTAAAGAATCATTCTTTTCTCTGAGGCTTAATCAAATCCAATTCTAAGAAAAATATAATGATACTTTTCTATAAAGGGATTTATGATGTTGCTGATGTTTTCTGTAGGACTTTTCTTTGAGTGAAAGGAATCAGACTTTACAATCACCTTTAAATTATCCAATACTAATAACACAAAGTTAGAACTATTACCTGTGTGACATGTAATTTTTTTTTTCAAGTTTTGCGTTTTCCTTGGGCTCTTTGAAAGACATACACTAAGTTTATTGCATGATGTACAAATCTACTTAAGTTTCTAAGCAATTTGGCTTAGATGGGACCAAAAATTTCAGTATCCAGCACTCTGTCATTTACAATGCTATATACATAATTATGTCCTAATTTTTGACAATTATAAAAAGCTAATGGTAGCTATNTTTCCTTGGGCTCTTTGAAAGACATACACTAAGTTTATTGCATGATGTACAAATCTACTTAAGTTTCTAAGCAATTTGGCTTAGATGGGACCAAAAATTTCAGTATCCAGCACTCTGTCATTTACAATGCTATATACATAATTATGTCCTAATTTTTGACAATTATAAAAAGCTAATGGTAGCTATTATTATAAATAGTAAATTGGAAAAAAGCAGATTTAAATTAGAAAAAATTTAATAAATACGCTTAAGTGAAATTATTGAGGAAGAAACTGTTTTATACAAGTAAATTTTACAGGAAGTTTAGATGAGCTATTTTAAATGAGGCCATGTGTTTTCCAAAGATTCTGGATACTGTTCCTTGGGAGTCATTTGCCCCCTGAGCTCTGTTGGCTATCACTGGAAGAATGGATCTTTCATATGCTTGTTCCTTTTAGAGCAACCAAGTGAAGCCCAGATAGACTTTTTTCAGCCAGAGGAAGAATCTGCTCTTTCTTCTAATTTTTGGATGTTGCTGCTTTTCTCAGTTGACAGGTGCTGCCTCTTATTTATGGTACCTACTCTTGCCCTCTGCTTAGCACTACCCCCGGCTTCTGACCTCCATCATCTCCTTTCCCTGCTTTTCCTTTTCCCTTTGTTCCTCAGTCTTCAACTGTTTCTCCTGCTCTTCTTGGCTTTCGTCCCACAAATGTGACATGTTATGAACTTTACCAGCTTGCCATAGCAAAATCTTTCTTATTTAATTGATGAAGCAAATGAGAAGAAACCCTTGTTTGAGCTTTCATTCTTTGCAGATATTTTCATGGTTTTCAGGACTTAAGGGACGTTTCCTGCTCTCAAAGGTTTTTGTTGTAGCTTTACTGGAGATCAATGCTGTTCTTATGTGCTGAGTGCAAGTTGTATCTACTTGGTTAAACCGGAACTAAATTTCTTGGAATTTCCTTTTCTGCAGATTCCTAGTTAGCATAGTCCACAGGAAGCATTTGCACAGGAAGCCAGAAGTGAAAGATTGACCTTTTCCCTTTACATTCAGGAGGTCAGTGGAGGGCCTCAGGCACTATTGCTTTATCTGCTGGTTTGTGGGTTGGCGGTGGGCAGCAACCAGGCTGACAGCTTCTGCTAAAGCTTTTCTGAATCCCAGGTCAGGTGCATTAAAGGGCACTTGTCTTTCCTGCAAGACACCCACTTATGAAAGCTGGAAGCTTAAAAGTAGTGACAGGATGAATATTGCACCTTCACTCCCCCAATTCAGGGCTCTATCAGCTTCTCAGCCATATGTCAGGGGCCTTAATCACCACCCATCTCCCTCTATTACACTAACAGTATCATACCAACTGGATTAAATGAGCAAGAAGTAGTTATGACCCCAGACACATGTGTGTAACTACTGTGAGCCAGCTGGTGAGAAACAAATCCTATTGAAATTCAGTGAAATTTCTGTAAGTCAGTCTTCCAAAGTGAATTACAAGTTGCTGTGTCTGGTTCTCCCTACCATTCATTAAGAAAGAGACATAATGCCGCTAGACCTCTTTGGATTTTAAAGGCAACATACTCAGTGCTTGAAGGTGTCCCTCCCACAGATCAACTTGAAAAGTTCTTCAGTGTTAGTGGGGTCCAGAACAGATTGGCAGCAGGCCCAGGCTGCCAGCTGCAATGCCATTTAGATTGTATGGCCCCACAGATCTGAAGGTATTTAAGTGTCAGTGGTAAACAAGGATATAGTATGGGGCTTTTGACAGTCCCCTACAAGTAAATTTCAGCATAAAACACTCAGATTTTGTTTAAAAAGCTATGCCTTCTTCAGTAGAACGTTAGTACCACTGTCCTTTTGAAAATCAGATTCTCATTTGCCACTGAAACTTAGTAGAGTGAACCCTTGAACAGGGGCCACCAGGTTACCATGAGACTTGCGTGTTTATCATGTCTTTTATGTCCTAGTAAGACCTAAAGCAGGGCATGCACAGCAGTACTCCACCATTATATGAAAGAGATATGCAAGATCTGACTTGATCAGGTCCTGAAAATACAAAGAAGGTGCGTGAGTAAGTGGCACAGATGCTCATGACCCATATTTCTGCCACAAAGCCTCCTCCTTCTCCACCTTAAGGGGAGTTTCCTATGATTAGCTAATTGGGGAAGAAAGAACTGGGGCTTGGGTTGTAGATGATTCTGCACGAAAGGCTGGCTGTACCTGACAAATGAACAACTATAGCAGTTCCAATCTGAGGAGCCTTAAAGATAATGGTGAAGAAAAGTCCTCTAGGTGCACAGAACTTTGAGTAATACAGCTGGTTGTTCATTTCACCTGGAAAGGAAGATTGCCAGAAATGTGGATCCACTCTACCTTGTCTGTAGCAGCTAAGGATTTTGCTGAATGGTCAGACAGTTGGAAGTAACACAGCTGAAAAATTGGTAATATAAAGACCTCTCTGAATGTGCACAAGATGTGAAGATATGTATCTACGTGGTCACCAGAGAGAAACCTCAGTGGAGGATAAGACAACCTGTCATAGGTACAGTAGTCAGCCTCTTTCCTCAATCATCCCTGCACTTGACCAACAGGTTCCTGAAAAAGTACCAATAGCAGCCAGGATGGAACTAATACACAGTCAGAGCAAGATGAATTTCCTTCACTGATGGTGATCTGATTACAGCCATGGCTGAATGCCCAATTTGACAGCAGCACAGACCAACATGGAGACTGCAAGATGACACCACTCATTTGGGGAAGGGGGATGGAATGGAATCAGCCTGACTTGTAGGGTCTCAGTTCCCTGACCAGGATAAAACCAGACCTGGCAGTGGAAGTGCAGAGTCCTAACCACTGGCATGCCAGGGAATTCTCTAGTGGTAGATTAATTGCATAGAACCATTTACATTATGGAAGAGGTCATGCTTTGCTCTCATTGAAATAAGCACTTATACTGTATATAGATTTACTTTCTTTCACTACAATTTTTCTGCCAAACTATTATTTTGTAACATACAAAATACCTTTTTCTCAGCACTATTCTAACCAAGAAACTCATTTTACAGCCAGTGAAATGTATAGATGGGTTCATGCTCATTGAATTCACTATTTTTTTTTCCATCTTCTCTGTCATTGTGAAATGGATGACTGATCAAACAGTGGCATGGACTTTTGAAGTTCTGGCATCAGCTAGGTGCCCACACCTTGCAGAACTGCAGTGGCCTCTGGAATGGAGTATATATGCCTTCATTCAGAGACAAGTATATGATACTATTCCTCCCCTAGGCAGGATTGAGGTCTCTGGAAATGAAGAGCTATACAAGGAAGTGGCTGCTCTAATGGTGATCACTAGTGATCACTAGGCCTTCCCTGGTGGCTCAGATGGTAAAAAAAAAATCTGCCTGCAATGCAGGAGACATGGGTTCGAGCCCTGGGTTGGGAAGATCCCATGGAGAAGAGAATGGCTACCCACACCAGTATTCTTGCCTGGCGGGTTATGGACAGAGGAGCCTGGTGGCTTATACTCCATGGGGTCACAATGAATCAACTGAGTGACTAACACTTTCACTTCAGTGATCACTAATGAAATGTTTGCTTCCTGTTCTTGTTCTCTGAGCTCTATTGGTCTAGGGGAAGTTACCAAGAGACAAAGGTTTCTACCAGTGAGATCCATCAGTGGTTCCATTAAACTGGTAATGAGACTTTCACCAAATCTCCTTTGTATTTCTTAAAGAATCAACAGATAATGGATAACATGACTAATCGTAAAGTCAAGGGGAAATTGAGTCACTACTATGGAGTGAGGGGAGAGAGCAGTATGTCTGGAGTGTAGATTTTCTGAGATGCCTATTAGTCTCCAAGGAGCTTAAAAAACAAACAAAAAACAGAATAATCCAATACCAGTGGGACTGCATAAGACCTAGAACCTTTGAGGATGAATACTAGTTAACATCATACCTCAATATTAAAGTTATTGTTTAGTCACTCAGTCATGTCTGACTGTTTCACAACCCCATGGATTATAGCCTGCCAGGCTCCTCTGTCCATGGGATTTCCCAGGCAAGAATACTGGAGTGGGTTGCCATTTCCTTCTCCAGGAACTCTTCTTGATCCAGGGATCAAAACCAAGTCTCCTGCTTGGCAGGCAGAGTCTTTACCTCTGAGCCCGCATCAAAGGAGAANAGGCTCCTCTGTCCATGGGATTTCCCAGGCAAGAATACTGGAGTGGGTTGCCATTTCCTTCTCCAGGAACTCTTCTTGATCCAGGGATCAAAACCAAGTCTCCTGCTTGGCAGGCAGAGTCTTTACCTCTGAGCCCGCATCAAAGGAGAAATGTAGTTCAGTTAGAAGAGACATGGAAACCATTGAGAGATAAAATGTTTTATATCTTTTATATCTTTATGTCTTTATGGGGGTAACGTTAGTGTGTTTCCAGTTATATAAGATATGGTTGTTTTATGTTAGGTGGATATAAGATTCTCCTGTTGCCTTTATTTGGAAGTTAAGCATGGTTTAAAAAGATGTTTCTGGATGTCAAATTAACCAAGGTTAAACTATGGTGGACTTGTATTATGCCACTGTAAAGAAGCAAGAACTTCAGTACTTAGAACTCCCTTCCCTACATAGTTCATAATAAACATGGGTTACGCCACATGATGTGGGAGGTGGAAATGAAAGAGCAAATGTATTCCTTGAGAATGACACACTGCTGAATCTCACACACATCACCACTTTCTCCCAGATGGGCCCTCAACATTTCCGCTCCTTCTGAATCTTCTGATTCAGTTTCTCTCACTTCTGAGCTAAGTGTGTGTTTAGCTCCCAGGAGAAAGACTTTGATTTCTTTTGCAAAATGGCCCCATCCTGGAAGCTGGGAGTTTGGAGGCCAAGAGAGACTCAACAGGAGTTCCTGTACTTCCTTGTGGTTTCTGGCTTAGCTTCACAAGCTCTGGCTTTTCCTTACTTTTCCCATTTCACATTCATCCACTCCTCCCAACTGCCTGTCTTATGAAATTCAGACTCCAGCACCAGACACAGGAAATAAGAGCTCCCACAGTGATTTCACAAATCAGATCCCTACTATAAATCTTTTATTTTATGTGTTTAATTTCCTAGTGTCCCTATTTCTCTGATTGATACTCCTTTAAGTCAAAAGCCTGGTTGCCAGATAATCAGAATGTTTTCTTGTTTGTACAGCACACCAAAAGGCTCTAGAAAAAATCAGAGAGGGACTTCTCTGGTGATCCAGTGGATAAGATTTCACCTTTCAATGCAGGGGTTCCTAGTTCTATCTCTAGTTAGGGAGGGAAGATCCCACATGCCTTGGGGCCAAAAAACCAAAACATGAAACAGAGATGATGTTGCACTGAAGTCAATAAAAGACTTTAAAAATGATCCACATCAAAAAAAAAATGTTATAAAGAAAAAAAAAGATAGGGAAGATTATTCTTTTTCTTTTTTTCGCTATTCAACATGACTTTTGGGATCTCAGTTCCCAGGGATTAAACTCTAGGCCAAGGCAGTGATACTGGGGTGGGTTGGGGGTGGGGGGTGAGGGATAAATTGGGAAACTGGTATTGACATATACACACTACTATATATATAACAGATTACTAAAAGAACTGCTTCCTTGGAAAGGACTCTGTTGCTGGGAAAGATTGAAGGCAGGAGGAGAAGGGGACAACAGAGGATAAGATGGTTGGCTGGCGTTACCGACTTGATGGACATGAGTTTGAGCAATCTCAGGGAGTTGATGATGGACAGAAAAATCTGGCGTGCTGCAGTCCATGGGACTGCAAAGAGTTAAACACGACTGAGCAACTGAACTGAACTATATAGCACAAGGAACTGTACTCAGTTATAGGTAACGGCCCATATAGGAAAAGAATCTAAAAAAGAGTGGATATAAAAGGCTGAGCACTGAAGAACTGATGATTTCAAACTGTAGTGTTGGTGAATACTCTTGAGAGTCCCTTGGGCATCAAGGAGATCAAGCCAGTCAATCCTAAAGGAAATCAACCCTGAATATTCACTGGAAGTACTGATGCTGAAGCTGAAGCTCCAATACTTTGGCCACATGATGTAAAGAGCTGATTCTTTACATCAAGAAAAGACCCTGATGCTGGGAAAGATTGAATGCAGGAGGAGACAGGGATAACAGAGGACGAGATCACTGGATGGCATCACCAACTCAATGGACATGAGTTTGAGCAAACTCCAGGAGATGATGAAGGACAGAAAAGCTTGGTGTGCTGCAGTTTATGGATTTGCAAAGAGTTGGACATGACTGAGTGACTGAACAACAACTCATATGTATATACTTATTTACATTTATATATTTATATATAAATATATGTATTTACATTTACAGTGTGTTAGTTTCAAGTGTACAGCAAAGTGAATCAGTTTTAACTTTTTTTAATTAGAGTATACAGTTGTTCTATATAAAATAGAACAACTATATACTCTAATAAAAAAAAGTTTCATCATCCCTAAAAAAAAAAATAGATAATTAGTCCATCTATACAATTTTATTCTGGTATTATCCTTTGATTACTTTATTAATATGCTTTAACTATCCACCTAAAATCTACATTCTTAAAAGCCAGAAATGTATTTTATTCTTTTAAAAAATCCAGTAAGATAAAGATTTGGGTATATAGTAAAAAAGAGAAAAAAAAAAGATTGGAGAAAATGGGAGACAAGGTCCTTGCTTTCAAAGATTCCAGAAATTAAAAACAAGCTTTTCACAATGATTCCTGATTTTAAACCATATCAAATATCAAAATTATTATTAATTTTAATGCCATTGTTTTAGTTGAAAGAGGTAGGCTGGATCCACAAGTGACCCAGGAGTATGCTCTGGGAATTATTTTTTAAAGAATATTTACCATTTAGGTCTTCCCTGATGGTCCAGTGGTTAAGACTCCATGCTTCCACCACAGGGGATGTGGGTTCAATCCCTGGTCAGAGAACTAAAATCCTGCGTGTGGTATAGCCAAAAAAAAAAAAGGATATTTGCCACCTGAGATCGTATTGTTATTATATGATTTTTCTCTTTAAAAAATTAAGCGCAGAAAAATAAAGTCAAGCAGTCTTAGGAAACTAGTAGCTTGATTTATAATAATGGAGTACTTTTGTCATATAATATACCTTTGAGCCTATTCCAGAAATGGAACACTTAAGAGTAATCAAAGATTGGTTGAAAACTAAACCTCAAACTCTGTTCAGGCTAATAAGGACAAGATGGCAAGAACCAGGCAACAGTTCTACAGAAAAGTGAGCATTTCTCCAATGAAAGATGGATCTCTGTGTCTGGGACACCCGGCTTATTATTTTATGTGTGGTAGGAGAACACTTTCTAAACTGTCTCAGCATATACCACTGGCTATCACGGTGGTTATGTATCAGCCAGTGAAAACTACATCAAAGGCCACCTGTCCTATTTGATAGTTCTGCCTATCTCTTAGCAAACTGTCATTTTTATTTCTTAAAAGAAAAATCCAAGTGAATTTTGCGTGCAAGTTCATCATCCAGTGTATATATCTGCTAAATTTGAATTCAACTAAAATTTAGTATGTATTACCTTTAATATGATATGACTCTGCACCCCCCAAAAATTAAGGTAGATAAAACATTCCAATTCAAGTTTTTCACTAAAAGCAAAGACTTAAAGGTTTTAGATGACTGCAAAATTATCACAATGGTACAAAGTACCACAATTTCTTAAAGGCAAAATTTAAACTGATAAATATTTACCCCTCACATTTTTATTTTTCTTCTTTCCAGGAATGAAATCTTATACTCAGTAGGTTTTATATTTCTGGTTAATACAGTCAATTCTCTTTGCTTTCAAAGCTCATTTGCGTAACCTGAAATTATCCAAAGATGCTATCTCCATGAGCGCTCAGTCACAGTCATGGTTACTGATATTCTGCCAAAAGGTTCCATATGTCAAAACTATGGTATGGCCGGCAGTTCACAGTGAAATACGAATTATATGCTGCTCCAGAGGCTATTCTGCTAAGGAACACGTGTTATATCAAGGAGGGTGTCTTAGTCCTTTCTGGCTGCTGTAACAGAATACCACAGACAGGGTAGCTTATAGGCAACGGAAACGTATTTCTCATAGTTCCAAAGTCTGGGAAGTCTAAGATTAAGTCACCAGCAGATTCAGTGTCTGGTGAGAACTCACCTCCTGGTTCATAGTTCTTTTGTTGTGTTCTCACATGACATAAGTAAGAGAAAGAAGCTCTTTGAGGTTCTCTTTTCTAACAGTCCTTATCCCATTCATGATGGCTCTACCTTCATTGGGCTTCTCTAGTGGCTCAGTAGTAAAGAATCTACCTGCTGACGCAGGGGGATATGGATTCAATCCCTGGGTTGGGAAGATCCCCTGGAGAAGGAACTGGTAACCCATTTCAGTATTCTTGCCTAGAAAATGGACAGAAGAAACTGGTGGGCTACAGTCCATGGGGGTCACAAAAGAGTCAGACATGATTTCGAGACTTAACAACCACCTTTATGACCTAATCACCTCCCAGTGGCCCCACCACCTAAGACCACCACACTGGAGGTTAGGCTTCAACGTGTGAATTTGGGTTAATAGAAAATTCAAATTTTTCACTAAAAGCAAAGGTTTAAAGGTTTTATATGACTGTAAAATCATCATAACGGTACAAAGTACCACAAGGTTACTAGGGTTAACCTAATAATAGCAGAGGTTAACAGGTAGATTAAAGGAAGAAGAAGACATGTACAGCTGGAGTTACATTGCACCTGAGGCCCTGGAAAGAGAAAGGAAACTGTAACGTCATAGATTTAATTTACCTCTTGTTTTTCTCAGCTAAGGTCACAATCCAGGTTCCCAGTAATACTCTCCCACAAAGTATATAAACACTATGTGAGTCTATTCCTGGAAATACTCAGAGGAATACACTTCTCAATCTCCCACACATTCAGTTACTTTCTGATTGCTTATGAGAAGTTTTTTCAAAACTAGGGGTTCCCACATGTTCCCTGTAAGACTTCTCTCAGCTCAAGAAGACTCTAAAAATATGGACTCCCTAAATAAAATCTTCAATAAGGTGATTCTGCCTGTGATCAGTATTCGAGTGTCGTTGCTATAACTATATAGCAGATTTGTGTTTATAAATTACTTATATGTACATTATCCTCTTTGGTATTTTCAAGGATCCTTTAGTCAGAGTAGATTTATATTTCCCCTATTTTTAAAAGCAAAATCAAACTAGTTATAGCTAAAGTCACAATTGAAACATGGCCATATCTTTTAAACTAAAATGTTCTAATGTTCTTCCTGACCATGCTGCTTTTAACAGCAGGTTATTCAAACTGTCTTCCATAAATGACAATCAAACTGAAGTTTTCAGGGCACAAAATAGATAGTGACCAACATGCGAGACTGCAGAACTAGGAAAATTTTCACAACCTATTCAAACTTGTGCTTTGTGCTAAGTCACTTCAGTTATATCCAACTCTGCAACCCTATGGACCACAGCCTGCTAGGCTCCTCTGTCTATGGGGTTCTCCAGGCATGAATACTGGAGTGGGTTGCCATGCCCTCCTCCAGAAGATCTTTCTGACCCAGGGATCAAACCCGTGCCTCTTATGTCTCCTGCATTTGCAGACAGATTCTTTACCACTAGCACCACCTGGAAAGGCCTTCTAAACATTTCACAAACAGCTAATTCAGAGGACTCCTCTGAGACAGGAATTTCAACTAATTTCTATCTTGTGGGAAAAAATAAACCAAGCTTAAAATGGAGTAATGCTGCTGCTGCCGCCAAGTCACTTTAGCTGTGTCCGACTCTGTGCGACCCCACAGACAGCAGCCCACCAGGCTCCCCCGTCCCTGGGATTTTCCAGGCAAGATTACTGGAGTGGGTTTCCAGTGCCTTCTCCAAAATGGAGTAATAAGTTCTAAGAAATCAAATAGCGAAGAAATAAACCCAATAATTCTTCACCCAAGACTAACACTAGATCAGGGTTAATCAAGAAACTGTCTGTGAGGGACTTTCCCATCAGTCCAGCAGTTAAGACTCCATACTTCCATTGCAGGGAGCATGGGTTTGATTCTTGGTTGGGGAACTAAGATCTTCCAGTCAAGGATCATAGCATGGCCAAAAAAAAAAAAAAAAAAAGATCCTGACTGTGAGCTACCTGTATCAGAAATAGCATGTGGGTTGTGAGTGAAGGTAACCAGTTGCTGGACTCCAACACAAATCTATTGAAACAGCATAGGGACCTTGCAATCTGCATATTGACACAGTCCTCAGGCTACTCGTATGTACACTACTGTTTGAGAAGTACTTCACTGCCCAAGTTGCGTTCCCACGAGACAAAAAAGAAGCTACAAAAGTGATGACAAGACTCGGAGAGATTCAGAGCTCTGACCAGAAATACACACACTATCAGGCTGTAATGTGAACTACACATACCTACAGTGAGGTCAGTCAGAAACAAAGGAGTTAGCTCACGCCACTGAATAAATAAATGCATTCACATGATGCCATTTGATTTAGTAGTATCTTGTTTTATTCATCTATAAAATGCAAATAATACTTGAGATTTCATGAAATGGGAGGATTAACTCAATGACAGTGATAAATGTATTGATATAAGCAACTAGAGGCTAATAAAAGAAAGGATTATAGAGAAAAAGCTCATGAATATCATTTCCCATCCCTGAGAATGTTGTTGCTTGTATTTCAATTAATAGCAGTTATTCAAACAGAGAAATAATAGCAGTGACTCTCCAAATTGGCAGTAGTTAGAATAACTCAGCATATTTTATGATAAATAGGTCACACTGTCTACGAAGCTCTTACTTTTGACTGAGAATTCTACAATAGGAGCCGTTCCAACCTGCCCAGTCCTGTACATCTTTGTCCTGATGATTAGATAATTAGCAAGAACAGTGCAACTGTGTGAGAACTACAGTTTCACCAGCTGATCTTAGCAGAGAAAAACATCTATTATTATCGCTCTTTTAATAGTGGCTGTGATTAACCATAATAAAATATATGACTAGTAATTTCAACAGCACATGAATCCCTGAAATTATTTCTCGCTAGGACTAAAAGGATTTTAGATTAAGAGCTCTTAATTTAAACTTGTAATTTAGGTTTAAACTATTCATTACAAAAATCAAACCAAAGCTGAGAGAAATTACCCAGGGTCTAGGGAAAACAGATCCCTCTTTCATGATCAAACTCTTTTTTTTTTTTACCCCTCAAGTAAAAAACCACACGAGTCCCCACTCTTTCCCTTTTTATTTTCTACCTCCTGTTCTAGGAAAACAAACACTTCTGTCTCATCCTTGACAGTAATTTTGAAAAGCAGCTGTATTTTGTGAGATACATGTTGAACAGTCAGAAAGAATGTTTTAAAGTTGAAAAATTCCTTTTGAAAAGTACAAAGTTGTTTTCCTTTTTTATTTTCTCTCTCTATGCCACTACATTAAATTGTGAAGAATCAAATCATTCTTTTTAAAGTGTTTGTGTTTCCTGAACTCTATCTAGGTTTCTTTTTATTGAACCCCAAGGGTCGAAGCAAGTAAACCCTCTCTCTGTAGAACAAGTCCTCTGGTTCACTAGAAGCCTCGCTGTTGCCAAAGAAAGGAGAGGACACTGGAGTGTCACCAAAGGAGTTCAATTTTGTTTTTGACTCCTGCTAATCTGGTGAACTGGCTTGTTACCCAAAGAGTAGACATCCGTTATTCTAGTAGTTCATGTGCAGAGAAACAGATGCTGCTAGAATCTTCAGTAACAAAAGCACTAGGAAGGTCACCTCCTCTGGAAGAAGTCATTCTGCGTATTTATCCTCTTTTGAAGCATAAGAGACCCGAGAATACTGATACAAATCCGTGGGAGAAGTGGGATCTTAGATGCCACAACCTGAGTTCTTCTACAGTGTTGCACTGTGAAAAATACAGCAGTGAATGTGTTCCGTGTAAACCAACATTTTTCTTTTTCTTACTTAAAACTTTCTGGTAACATTATAAGCATCTCTAGAAAAAAAAAAAGTTACAGTGGATATAAATGGAACCTGGCATCGACTCAGGTTTTTGCAAAATCTCATGAACTACCTGGATAATCTGATGAATCAAGAAAACCCTGTTTGTTGGGTATTTCAAACAAGGGCTTTAACAAAAAAGGCTCTGATATGCAGCTGCTTTTTGACAACAGCCATGAATCACTGATAGAAAAGCATGAGAACACAGTCATCAGGCTTAATTATATGTCATTACCCTAAATAATGGCAACATTTTAGGTATGAATTAAACCTTTGGTGGTAGAGACTTGCATCATTCGGGAATGTTGGTCAATCCAATGATTTAAAAAATCCGTAGACAAAAACACTCTAGGCTGATTGTCCATTTAGGAGGAGTTGCAAAGTTTCTTTGTATTCACTTAAGGCTTTGAAGGGGTGAAGGGGGTAAAAAATAAATTATTTCTCAAAAGCAGAAGAAAATTTTTTTTTAAAGGTAGGAGAGAATTTTTATCATGAGAGAGAAAAAAACATATCGCCAGAAATCTCTCAGAGCCACGCATGCGATCGAAGCCTGGAAGGAGAACTCAGAATTCTTTTAATCCAGCCACCTGACTGCATTCAGGACTTTCTCCAGGCATTTTTCTAAGGTAGGACCTAATTCACTCACTGGTGTTAGGACCCTCATTGTTCACCTTCCCCCTAGGATTTCTGCTCTGTTGCCGTGGCATAACGCACCTGTGAAGGAAAACTGGTCCAGCTCCAGGAAAGCTGGTATTAGGCTTCTCCTCTCTTCCTTTCCCAGTGTAGTTTAATCACAAGAGTGCTAATGATTTGTAAAGCTATCAACCGCTTTAGAGAGTTGTTGACTGCGGAAATACATCTGGCTGCAAAACCCACGAGGGACCAAGGACTCAATCGTCACCAGAAATCGCAAATGGGTAGCTTTACAGAGCAGTCTTGGCCTCAGCAAACACCTTTAGCTTGACCCAATTTGGGTCTTTCGTTTTTAATCAGAATTTCAAATACAAATTGAGGTTTCCAGGTCTAACATTTCAGGTTTCAGTTTCCAGAGCCAGCATTCCTTCAGGATTTCAGACCCAGATACTGAGTGATCTTCATCTAGCTCTGTAAGATGGGGCAGGTCTCCAGTTCACTACCATCTTGGACCTAACCCCACTCAGAGCACTGATGTTACTCAGCAAGTTTCTATAATTTGTATGAAGACCAATTTAAAGCGTCTTAAATAGATTTTTCTTTTATTTTAATTATTCATGTTTGTTGAAGAAAAGTAAATTTTACACTATCTCATAAATTCATTCCTGTTTTCTCACAGTCCTCAGGCATAGAAAGTTCTCATCTAACTTTACATATCTTTCTTGAGTATACTTGGTATTTTCTGTCTCTTGATATGTGGAAAATGACTACCTATTACCAAAATAATTCATTTTTCATAAGTAAAAAAAAACACTGATTGAGTCAATTTTAAGTAGGGACACATCTTATTTTGAGACCTGCTATTCTCTCAACAAAAGCCAGGCTAATCCCTTACTGTGGGAAAAAGGTCCAATGAGGAATTAAAAGAATTTAGAAACATCAAGACTAACTCACTCTCCTACTCAACCACTTCCAGGCCTCCTATCTATCTCATCTTTTCCAGCTCTGGTACAAAAAGCCAAAACATATGGACAGAACTATAACTTCATCCTCACTGAGACACACTGAATATCTCATTAAAACTCAAATGAAACTGCTTCCCTTACCCCAACTCCCACTTTTCCATCATTGGGGAAAATATGGAACAGAGAATCTGTAAGTCATTCTGTCTGAATGGGTCAGATCTGGATTCAGTGTAGAATTGTTTCATTATATGTATATTATACTAACCTGGAAACTGGCAGGAAGGAAGGACAGGGCAACCAATAAGCTGTCCTCCAGTTTCTTTAGCTGTGTGAACAAAGGTGTGCCTTTCTCTCTTCCAGCTGAAACAGTGTTGTTATTTTAGTCTTTTCTTCCTGGACTCATTCTTGCCTTTGATCATTCTTATTGGGTTTCTCCAGTTACTCTCAACTTTCACAATCTGTAATCGTTTTCCTAATGACTAGCATAGACTTCTTCTACACACTTTTAAAAAGGTTTCTTTTTTCTATGCTGATTATATTAAAGAAAACTGTTCTTTTTAAAATATGTATTATCATATATTTAAAAGTTACACGTATACATTCCACTAGTTCCTTCTCCAGTACAAATAATTCCAATTTATTTAAGCATTTCTGACAGAGTTTCTCATATTTGAATGTACCTATATTTGTTTCTCATTACATCTCATTCAAGGTCTCTAAATTTCACTTAAGTTGTTAGACCCCAAACTGGGTATAATACATGTGTAATAAAGGTCTTACCTACATGGAGTATAGTTGCTCCTCAATATCTACGGATGTGGGGGATTGATTGCAGGATTCCTGTGGATACCAAAACCCAAAGTTGCCTTTGGGTTTTCACAATATAAAATTTGCCTCCTTCCACCTTGGCAATGTAATATTGATTATTATATCTCAATTACTTGTGCATCTATAAGGTGTCAGTTTGTCTTATATCCCCACCAACACCTTTTATTAATGTTTGTGCATATGATTTCTATATTGTGATATAGTTATTTATTTATAGTTTTTGTCCTCACCCTCTACTTCTCTTCCAATTAAACTGAGTTTCACAAAGTGTGAAGTCCATGTCATATTGATATGGTATCTCCAATCACAAGTATAACCCTTGGCAAGAGAAAAATGCAGTATTGTTGTTGTTGTTGCTTAGTTGCTAAGTTGTGTCCAACTCACTGCGACTCCATGGATTATAGCCCTCCAGGTTCCTCTGGCCATGGGATTTCCCAGGCAAGAATATTGAAGTGGGTTGCCATTCCCTTCTCCAGGGGATCTTACCAACTCAGAGATCAAACCCACATCTCCTGCACTGGCAGGCAGATACTTTACCACTGAGCCACCAGTTCAGTTCAGTCGCTCAGTCGTGTCCGACTCTTTGCGACCCCATGAATCGCAGCACGCCAGGCCTCCCTGTCNTACTAACCTGGAAACTGGCAGGAAGGAAGGACAGGGCAACCAATAAGCTGTCCTCCAGTTTCTTTAGCTGTGTGAACAAAGGTGTGCCTTTCTCTCTTCCAGCTGAAACAGTGTTGTTATTTTAGTCTTTTCTTCCTGGACTCATTCTTGCCTTTGATCATTCTTATTGGGTTTCTCCAGTTACTCTCAACTTTCACAATCTGTAATCGTTTTCCTAATGACTAGCATAGACTTCTTCTACACACTTTTAAAAAGGTTTCTTTTTTCTATGCTGATTATATTAAAGAAAACTGTTCTTTTTAAAATATGTATTATCATATATTTAAAAGTTACACGTATACATTCCACTAGTTCCTTCTCCAGTACAAATAATTCCAATTTATTTAAGCATTTCTGACAGAGTTTCTCATATTTGAATGTACCTATATTTGTTTCTCATTACATCTCATTCAAGGTCTCTAAATTTCACTTAAGTTGTTAGACCCCAAACTGGGTATAATACATGTGTAATAAAGGTCTTACCTACATGGAGTATAGTTGCTCCTCAATATCTACGGATGTGGGGGATTGATTGCAGGATTCCTGTGGATACCAAAACCCAAAGTTGCCTTTGGGTTTTCACAATATAAAATTTGCCTCCTTCCACCTTGGCAATGTAATATTGATTATTATATCTCAATTACTTGTGCATCTATAAGGTGTCAGTTTGTCTTATATCCCCACCAACACCTTTTATTAATGTTTGTGCATATGATTTCTATATTGTGATATAGTTATTTATTTATAGTTTTTGTCCTCACCCTCTACTTCTCTTCCAATTAAACTGAGTTTCACAAAGTGTGAAGTCCATGTCATATTGATATGGTATCTCCAATCACAAGTATAACCCTTGGCAAGAGAAAAATGCAGTATTGTTGTTGTTGTTGCTTAGTTGCTAAGTTGTGTCCAACTCACTGCGACTCCATGGATTATAGCCCTCCAGGTTCCTCTGGCCATGGGATTTCCCAGGCAAGAATATTGAAGTGGGTTGCCATTCCCTTCTCCAGGGGATCTTACCAACTCAGAGATCAAACCCACATCTCCTGCACTGGCAGGCAGATACTTTACCACTGAGCCACCAGTTCAGTTCAGTCGCTCAGTCGTGTCCGACTCTTTGCGACCCCATGAATCGCAGCACGCCAGGCCTCCCTGTCCATCACCAACTCCCAAAGTTCACTCAGACTCATATCCATCGAGTCAGTGATGCCATCCAGCCATCTCATCCTCTGTCATCCCCTTCTCCTCCTGCCCCCAATCCCTCCCAGCATCAGAGTCTTTTCCAATGAGTCAACTCTTCACATGAGGTGGCCAGGGAAACCCTCAAAAATGCATTATAAAGAATGCAATAAATGGTTAACTGCATGTTGTTGGACTAGGGCCTTGGAATTTGATAGAAATACATCAGAGCTACGGTTGTTTGTGCCCCCCCAAACCAAAATAAACAACAAAAAACCATTCATAAAGCAATTGTTTTAAAGTAGCAGATATAGATGGATAGATATATAGATAAGTTATGATATAAATAGAGTAAAATTTTCAAGGATCAAAAATTCAAAAGACACTAGATTTTGTTCCATCTACCATTAAGTTAGTATAGCTCATTATTTCTTGAGAATTCTTGTCACCCTAAGATACAGCCTAGTTCAGCTCAGTTCAGTTGTTCGGTCATGTCTGACTTTTACAACCCCACAGACTGCAGCATGCCAGATTTCCTTGTTCATCACCAACTCCCAGAACTTCCTCAAACACATGTCAGTTGATTTGCTGATGCCATTCAACCATCTCATTCTCTGTCATCCACTTCTCTTCCTGCCTTCAATCTTTCCCAGCATCAGAATCTTTTCTAAGGAGTCAGTTCTTTGTAACAGGTGGCCAAAATATTGGAGCTTCAGCATCTGTCCTTCCAATAAGTATTCAGGACTGATTTCCTTTCGGATGGACAGATTGGATCTCCTTATTGTCCAAGGGACTGTCAAGAGTCTTCTCCAACATGACAGTTCAAAACCATCAATTCTTCGGCACTCAGCTTTCTTTATAGTCCAACTCTCACATCCATACATGACCACTGGAAAAAGCATAGCTTTGACTAGGTGGATCTTTGTTGGCAAAGTAATGCCTCTGCTTTTTAATATGCTGTCTAGGTTGGTCATAGCTTTTCTTCCAAGGAGCAAACATATTTTAATCTCATGGCTGCAGTCACCATCTGTAGTGATTTTGGAGCCCCCCAAATAAAGTCTCTCACGGTTTCCATTGTTTCCCTGTCTATTTGCCATGGAGTGATGGGAGTAGATGCCACGATCTTAGTTTTTTTACTGTTGAATTCTAAGCCAGCTTTTTCACTTTCCTCTTTCACTTTCATCAAGAGGAACTCTTTAGTTCCTCTTTACTTTCTGCCATAAGGATGGTGTCATCTTCATATCTGAGGTTATTGAAAGTTCTCCCATCAATCTTGATTCCAGGTTGTGCTTCATCCAGCCTGGCATTTTGCATGATGTAGTCTGCATATAAGATAAACAAGCAGGGTAATAATATGCAGCCTTGTCGTACTCCTTTCCCAATTTGGAACCAGTATGCTGTTCCCTGTCCAATTCTAATTGTTCCTTCTTGACCTGCATACAGATTTCTCAGGAGGCAGATAAGGTGGTCTGGTATTTCCATCTCTTTAAGAATTTTCCTCAGTTCATTGTGATCCACGCTGTCAAAGGCTTTGGTCCAGTCAATGAAGCAGAAGTAGATGTTTTTCTGAAATTTCTTGCTTTTTCTATGATCCAACGGATGTTGGCAATTTGAACTCTAGTTCCTCTGACTTTTATAAATCCAGCTTGGACATCTGGAGGTTCTCAGTTCATGTACTGCTGAAGCCTGGCTTGGAGAATGTTGAGCATTACTTTGCTAGTGTGTGAGATGAGCACAATTGTGTGTTAGTTTGAACACTCTTTGACATTGTTTTTCTTTGGGATTGGAATGAAAACTAACTTTTACCAGCCCTGTGGCTACTGCTAAGTTTTCCAAATTTGCTGACATATTGAGTATAGCACTTTTACAGCATCATCTTTTAGGATTTGAAATAACTCAGCTGGAATTCAATCACCTCCACCAACTTTGTTCATAGTGATGCTTCCTAAGGCCCACTTGACTTCGTACTCTAGGATGTCTGGCTCTAGGTTAGTGCTCACACCATCATGGTTACCTGGGTCATGAAGATCTTTTTTTATATAGTTCTTCTGTGTATTCTTGGGCTTCCCTTGTGGTTCAGCTAGTAAAGAATCCACCTGCAATGTGGGAGACCTGGGTTTGATTCCTGGGTTGGGAAGATCCTCTGGAGAAGGGAAAGGCTACCCACTCCAGTACTATGGCCTAGAGAATTCCACCAACAGTACAGTCCATGGGGTCACAAACTGTCAGACACGACTGAGCAACTTTCACACTTTCTGTGTATTCTTGCCATCTCTTCTTAATATCTTCTGCTTCTATTAGGTCCATACTCTTTCTGTCCTTCATTATGCCTATTTTTGCATAAAACGTTCCCTTGGTATCTCGAATTTTCTTGAAGAGGTCTCTAGTCTTTCCCATTCTATTATTTTCCTCTATTTCTTTGCATTGATCACTTAGGAAAGCTTTCTTATCTCTCCTTGCTATTCTTTGGAACTCTGCATTCAAATGGGTATATCTTTCCTTTACTCCTTTGCCTTTTACTTTTCTTTGTTTCTAAGCTATTTGTAAGGCCTCCTCAGACAACCATTTTGCCTTTTTGCATTTCTTTTTCTTGGGGATGGTCTTGAACACTCCCTGCTGTACAGTGTAATGAACATCTGCCCATAATCTTTCAGGCACTCTATCAGATTTAATCCCTTGAATTTATTTGTCACTTCCATTGTATAATCATAAGTGATTTCATCTGATTTATGTCATACCTGAATGGTCTAGTGGTTTTCCCTACTTTCTTCAAAATACATCTGAATTTGGCAATAAGGAGTTCATGATCTGAGCCACAGTCAGCTCCCAGTCTTGTTTTTGCTGACTGTACAGAAATTCTCCATTTTCGGTTGCAAAAAATATAATCAGTCTGATTTCAATATTGACCTTCTGGTAATATCCATGTGTAGTGTCTTCTCTTGCATTATTGGAAAAGGGTGTTTGCCATGACCAGTGTGTTCTCTTGGCAGAACTCTGTTAGCCTTTGCCCTGCTTCATTTATACTCCAAGGCCAAACGTGACTGTTACTCCAGGTATCTCTTGACTCCCTACTTTTGCACCTCACTTCCCTGTGATGAAAAGGGCATCTTCTTTGGGCGTTAAGTCTAGAAGGTCTTGTAGGTCTTCATAGAACTGTTCAACTTCAGCTTCTTCGGCATTAGTGGTCGGGGTATAGACTTGGATTATTGTGATATTGAATGTTTTGCCTTGGAAATGAACAGAGATCATTCTTTCATTTTTGAGATTGCATGCAAGTACTGCATTTTGGACTCTTTCATTGATTATAAGATTACCCCATTTCTTCTGTGGAATTCTTGCCCACAGTAGCAGATATAATGGTCATCTGAATTAAATTCACCCATTCCAGTCCATTTTAGTTCACTGATTCTTAGAATGTCTATGTTCACTCTTGCCATCTCCTGTTTGACCACTTCCAATTTACCTTGATTCATGGACCTAACATTCCAGGTTGTTATGCAATATTCTTTACAGCACTGGACTTTAATTCCATCACCAGTCACATCCACAGCTGGGTGTTGTTTTTGCTTTGGTTCCATCTGTTCACTCTGTTATTTCTCCACTCTTCTCCAGTGCACCTACTGACCTGGGGAGTTCATCTTTCAGTGCCATGTCTTTTACTGTTTCATACTGTTCATGGGGTTCTCAAGGCAAGAATACTGAAGTGGTTTGCCATTCCCTTCTCCAGTGGACCACATTTTGTCAGAACTCTCCACCATGACCCATCCATCTTTGGTGGCTCTACAATTCAGGGCTCATAGTTAGACAATGCTGTCAGTTTGGTTGATTTTTTTGTTATTGATAAAACCTAAGTCTCACATTTATTTACCTACAAGAAGAAAAACACAAATGTAACAAGAAAAATTGAGAGTGAAGAGGTCAATGGGGTCGCTAAGAGTCAGACACAACTGAGTGACTTCACTTTCACTTTTCACTTTCATGCATTGGAGAAGGAAATGGCAACCCACTCCAGTGTTCTTGCCTGGAGAATCCCAGGGATGGGGGAGCCTGGTGGGCTGCCATCTATGGGATTGCACAGAGTCGGACACGACTGAAGAGACTTAACAGCAGCAGCAGGGACAATATAAAAAAGAGGAAATTGTCCTGATAACAGGCTTATAATTCCATTAAATACTGGAAAGTATTTTCATGAGATTCCACACATGCAAAAGACATTTATGATTTTACATGGGGAAATAGCTATGCATACAAAAACTGTTAACATGCTGACCCTACACATTTAGTAGACTAAAGCGATCTCTTGAATTAGGATTTTGCTTATACCACTTAAAATATCGCTCTAGCCTTCTTAGCTTATTGACAACTATGGCTTGAAGAGTCAAATGCAAATATTTACCAAACTTTATTTTTCTGTTTCTTTCATCAAGGAAATAATAATTTTGTAGTAAAAGTTGTGCTGTTGCAAACACATATTATTTATTGCTTATTACTTAAGTGATTAAAAATTAATAAACCTTGTACTATATTTCTAATTGACTTTGTTAAAGTATAATGTTACAAAATAGGTACCTCAAAAAGTGATTTTTTACAAGAGTAGTGACCACATTACTCCTCCAAATAGAGGAGCTTTTTGGAAGAATTTAAATTGTTGTTTTTAGTAATAAAATGGAAGATTTATTGTGTAGTTTTCAGGAACACACATGTATATAGTAAATTTGGCTTTTTGTCTCTTTATTTCATCATAGATGAAAAGGTTTAGCAATTTCTAATAAATTCTGAAAGACTGACCTTTATTTTATTACAAGCTTGCCAGAGAATACCACAAAACTGATTGGACTTCTAAAACTTACTTATTTTCATATGGTACAATTCTTTTAAATGGAAATATTTACTTTTCTAGACTGGAGCTGAAAAGCACTCCTAAACAGGCCTTTTTTTTGTTTTGTTTTTAAGCTGTTTAATCAGGTGGAGACGATCTAAATCAGATGTATGTTAAAGTACAAAACACACTAGGTGGTACTGGAAATAAACCATAGAAGTTGTCTGCTCGTAAAATGGTGCTTATATACTCAGGGACATTAAATCAGCTTTAGAACAAAGACATGTAAAGTGATCACTCTCTTGTGTTGAGGTTCTGTTTTATTAATTTCCAGATTTATGTAGTGACTGTTAGATATAAATGTCCAGTGAAGCTAACAAGAAAATAATAATGTTTGAATAAAGGACTAATTCTTAGTAGACACTTGGCACTTCACTGCGTCTCCCCAAACATACCTTTATGAAATCTCCCATTCACAAGCATCAGGGTGTTAACTGCAAGCTATTAAAAACAATATTATGGGATTCAGGTTGGGCAGTGAAGAGAGGTCTTTGAATGATTAGGTTCTGCTCTGACTCCAACTTTTTAGAAATACTTGCAAAAGATGAAATAAACTTAGATATCCTTTAGGCTGATTAGGTTTCAAGGGGCAACTAAATGTATTTTTACTTGTTTTTAAACTTAGGAATAACAATGTACTAACTGTACCCAGGCCTTAAGAGTTTACTTCTCATCTAAATCAGATGAATATGCCCAATGGAGGGAAGAGGGGTAGAGAGAGAGGCATTAAATCACCTTGGGATGAACAATTTAAAGGTACTTTAGATATACTGCAGAAATTTCATTTGAGGTCCTGCGGCTACAAGCCTCGCTTTATAAAATATTCCTTCATATCTGCCAAACCTTAGAATAACCCTTGTAGAAACCATAAATATGGTGCAGATAAACAGTGGCCGTCTTACATAATGAGGTGTCCTTGCCAAATGGGAGCAGAAGACAAGAAGCCTGCCTCCTACTAAGCAACATGTTCCAGGCCTCGCGAGCCTGAAACACCATCATTCACGGGGTGGGCTGGCTCCAGCAGGAGTGAAGGTTCCCGCGGGGCTACCGCAGGAGAGAGCACGGCGCCCTGCGCTGCAAAGGGGCAGTCATTTGTCTTGTTGGCGTGCTCTCGTATCATCTGTTAGCATGTGTTAGCACAGAGGGCAAGAAGTCTGCCATCATTTCCATGCTTATCGCAGAACATCACATCTAATACTTGCCTAATAAATGTTTGTTGAATTTCCTTTTAATCTCCAGATGAGTTTATGAAGTTATTTTTTTCGTGAACCAGGATGGACATTGCATAGTGAAAGTTACACAGAAAGAGCACCTTCTTCTAGGAAGTGGTCAGTGTAATTTAATGGACATCTATCAACAAAGGACAAAGAACAAGCAGTTGGACTATAAGTTAAAAGCATTAATAACATGTATTTTTGTGGGCTACTGAAAAGGGTCAGTGCTGAAGTGGAGAGACAAATGATGTATTTTAAGAATCATCAGCTTCTGTTAAGCTCACTTTTTGAAGGAGGTGAGGCTTCATAGGACAAAGCCCAGTTATCAATGATGCCTCATTTTCTGGCTCCATTCATCTTGAGATGGTAACCTTGGATAAATTATGCAATCTTTTTATGCCTCAATTCTTTCTGAAATTGAGATAAAATACCACCTATCTTTTGGATTGTCAATAGACATTGAATTAATTTTGTAAACTGTTTAGAACAGTACCTGACAGTCATATGGAGTGCTATGCTGCTGCTGCTGCTAAGTCGCTTCAGTCGTGTCTGACTCTGTGCGATCCCACAGACAGCAGCCCATTGGGCTCTGCCATCCCTGGGATTCTCCCGGCAAGAACACTGGAATGGGTTGCCATTTCCTTCTCCAATGCATGAAAGTGAAAAGTGAAAGTGAAGTCGCTTCAGTCATGTCTGACTCAGCGACTCCATGGACTGCAGCCCACCAGGCTCGTCCATCCATGGGAGTTTCCAGAGTACTGGAGTGGGGTGCCATTGCCTTCTCCAATGAAGTGAGTGCTATAGGGTATGTTAAAAACTAAGTAAAATAAATAAAGCCCTAACTCCGGGAATAAAGCAAATAAAGCAGCAGAATATGATATCAGAAAAAGGTGGGAATGGAGTTGGCCTCAAAAAAAAAGAAAAAAAAAGCAGTCCTTAGACATTTTATGAGTTTATTTTCTCATAAAAACTTGAACTAATTGGCATTGACAGTATCCAATTATTGTTTTAATAGTCATGTTCAGTGTGTTGCATTTTATATTATCCTTTTTCATCTACTTTGCAAACATAAGTAGTATCAAAGAAGCCAATAAAAGTTTTTCAGAAAATAAAATTAGAAAAAAAAGAAGAAAGTTGTCCATAATTATGTTTCTTTTGACCATCTTTTCTTCCTATTTAATTTAGCCCAAATTTGTGAGTGCTCTCTGAGCCTAAGGCATTAAGATCTAATGGTTTCTAGAAATAGAACTGCCATATAACCCAGCAATCCCACTGCTGGGCATACACACCAAGAAAAACAGAATTTAAAGAGACGTATACCCCAATGTTCATCACAGAACTGTTTACAATAGCTAGGACATGGAAGCGACCTAGATGTCCATCAGCAGATGAATGGATAGGAAAGCTGTGGTACAAATACACAATGGAGTATTACTCAGCTATTAAAAAGAATGCATTTGAATCAGTTCCAATAAGGTGGATAAAACTGGAGCCTATTATACAGAGTGAAGTAAGTCAGAAAGAAAAACACCAATACAGTATATTAATACATATATGTGGAATTTAGAAAGACAGTAACAATGACCCTATATACGAAACAGCAAAAGAACAGACTTTTTNGGCTGGATGGCATCACCGACTCGGTGGATGTGAGTGTGAGTGAACTCCGGGAGTTGGTGATGGACAGGGAGGCCTGGCGTGTTGCGATTCATGGGGTCACAAAGAGTCGGACACGACTGAGTGACTGAACTGAACTGAAAAGGGAGCAATAAGGGCAACAAGAGTCCCTACTATATATAGAATCATGATTTTTTTTTTTTTTTTTACCATTGAACTGTTATCTTTGACTGAAAAAGACATCTCATTCAGAGGGTGATTCTTGGGAGTCTAAGAGCATTGACAAGATTGGTGCTAGAATCCACACAGTCTGGGTGTGAATCTTGCTTTCTCATTTAATTTCTTCATCTATAAAATGAGAAAAACAACAGTGTCTCTCTCATCAAATTTTCGGAAGGATTGAATTAGGATGAGAGCCCACTTTTTAGTAGAGCACACAGTACCTACAAAAAGCTTAGGAACCCAGAGCAGAGTACGTGGCCAGGCAGCTGTGTGATGGGACCCATTGCTTCAACTGAGGCTGAAGCAGTTGCTAA
Organism: Neotragus pygmaeus; assembly: GCA_006410875.1. Classification (NCBI taxonomy): domain Eukaryota; kingdom Metazoa; phylum Chordata; class Mammalia; order Artiodactyla; family Bovidae; genus Neotragus; species Neotragus pygmaeus. Next base: position 70,072 of record SJYV01023060.1, read on the forward strand.
ATTCATAGGAAATGACCTTCGATTCATAGCAACAGATGAATATGGGCCAGGAACGGGGTATCAACCAGCAGTGAGGTACACTGGAGAACATCAGAACCATATGGAACTATCTTGAGACTTGACCTTGGACTCTTCACTGACCAGCAGCAGACTGTTACCTCTAAAATGGGACTCCAGTTTTTATACGTGGAATCTCCCAGGAAGGGCTTCAAGACCTGGTTAGGCAAGCCTTTCATCAAGATCTTATTTTTCTGCAGCTATCCATCTTTGTCCTCCTTACTCCAAGCCACATTCTGGCAGACAGCTATCATTTGGTTGTCTCAGAAGAAAACTGAGGGTTGAACAACAAAAAAAAAGGGTTTAAGTAGAATTGGAGTAATAACCATAGTGCCTGGCCCCTAGTAGGCCTAGATTATTTATTGGATGCATGAATGAGTGAATGACCAAAATAGATAAGATGTGAGCTAACTAGCTTGTTGACTATGACATAAACTTAATTTTTTTCTCCTGTTGTTGATATAGCATGGAAAAGACAAAGTCATATAAACAAGAAATAACACATAGGTTGAATGCATTTTCAGAAGCAAAATAATTGTCATACTCTTCCTAACATTTTCTTTCACCTTCCACATATTATAGTTACTCTTTTAACACTAATTAAACACCCACCATGTGCTAAGTGGAAAACAGAACATGTGAGCAATAGTGTTCCTGCTCTCATAGTGACAGGCAGAGAAACTTGGCAAAAAACTCAATGGAAAGGATGAGGGGAATTTGATGTTTAATATTGAGCTTATTGGCATAGTACTTTCAGAGAAAGTTGGAAACCTCTTTATGTGTTGTGGGGGAAAGTTAGGTCTTCATCTACTGGCAGAAGGAGAAAGGAGATTATTTTCCCAGGTTCCTACTTCAGCTCTGAAGAATATCACATGCCCAAACCAAAGGCCTCTCTAGATGGACTAATGTCCCACCTGGCCAGCTAATGCCTTTACATTACCTCCTGGTCCTTGTAAGCATCTGAATGTGTTACTGCTACAAATACCATCTCCCAATCAGTAAGAAAGCTAAATAGGAAGTGGTAGATTCAAGTGTTCATTAACTGAATGCCCCGACCTGTAATGCTGAAGAAGCTGAAGTTGAACGGTTCTATGAAGACCTATAAGATGTTCTAGAACTAACACCCCCAGAAGATGTCCTTTTCATTATAGGGGACTGGAATGCAAAAGTAGGAAGACAAGAAACACCTGGAGTAACAGGCAAATTTGGCCTTGGAAGCCAAATGAATGAAGCAGGGCAAAGGCTAACAGAGCTCTGCCAAGGGAATGCACTGGTCACAGCAAACGCCCTCTTCCAACAACACAAGAGAAGACTACACATGGACAGCACCAGATGGTCAATACCGAAATCGGATTGGTTATATTCTTTGCAACTGAAGATGGAGAAGCTCTATACAGTCAATAAAGGAAGACTGGGAGCTGACTGTGGCTCAGATCATGAACTTCTTATTGCCAAATTCAGACTTAAATTGAAGAAAGTAGGGAAAACCAGTAGTAGACCATTCAGGTATGACTTAAATCAAATCCCTTACAGTGATACAGTGGAAGTGAGAAATAAATTTAAGAGAGTAGACCCAATAAAGTGCCTGATGAACTATGGACAGAGGTTCATGACATTGTACAGAATACAGAGATCAAGACCATCCCCAAGAAAAAGAAATGAAAGAAGAAAAATGGCTGTCTGAGAAGGCCTTACAAATAGTTGTGAAAAGAAGAGAAGTGAAAAGCAAAGGAGAAAAGGAAAGATATACCCATTTGAATGCAGAGTTCCAAAGAACAGCAAGGAGAGATAAGAAAGACTTCCTCAATGATCAGTGCAAAGAAATAGAGGAAAACAATAGAATGGAAAAGACTAGATATCTCTTCAAGAAAATTAGAGATACCAAGGAAACATTTCATGCAAAGATGGGCTCAATAAAGGACAGAAATGGGATGAACCTAACAGAAGCAGAAGATATTAAGGTGGCAAGAATACACAGAAGAACTATACAAAATNGGGTTCAGGATGGGGGACACATGTACACCCATGGCTGATTCATGTCAATGTATGGCAAAACCCACTATACTATTGTAAAGTAATTAGTCTCCAATTAAAATAAATTAATTTTAAACAAAACGATCTAATGGTTGTTGTCTATAGCTCTTCTGAAGAGTCAGAAGCAAGTGACACTTGTTTATTCTTTTATTCTACTATTACATGTGTTGAACATCAGTTATCAATGAGCTATTACCCAAGCAGCGTAGTTGCCACTTAAAAATTTAAAGAGCATGAGCCCTGAGGCATTTAAAGGTGTGTAGGTAAAACTAAACTTGGCTTTTGTATACACCACTGAAAAGGACTTCAGGAGTCTGTTTCTGGTACACACTTGACCATTCTGTCATTAATCTTTGCTGCTGCTGCGAAGTCTCTTCAGTCATGTCGGACTCTGTGCGACCCCATAGACAGCAGCCCACCAGGCTCCTCTGTCCCTGGGATTCTCCAGGCAAGAATGCTGGAGTGGGTTGCTATTTCCTTCTCCTACTAATCTTTGAAAAATTTGTATTTCACCTCTGTGTTTTAGTTTCTAGCTAAACTTAAGAGAAAAAAAAAAAAGCCGATTTTTTTTATTATAGAGAGCTACTGAAATTAATTGAGATGATTCAGTTTTGGTATTAGAGAACACATACTGCATAAACTCAAGGGACTGTACTTTAAAAATTTTTTAAATGATTTAGATGCTATCTAATTTGGGTACGAAATTCAATTTGACAACTATTGAGCACTTATTGTTTGCAAAACACATTTAAAACAATGAGAATAAAGACAGAGGAGTTAAATAAATCCTAGAACCTNTACTTTAAAAATTTTTTAAATGATTTAGATGCTATCTAATTTGGGTACGAAATTCAATTTGACAACTATTGAGCACTTATTGTTTGCAAAACACATTTAAAACAATGAGAATAAAGACAGAGGAGTTAAATAAATCCTAGAACCTCAAAGAACTTGTAGTTTGATGGAGGAAGGCAGCATACAAGCATCTGATGATGACACAAATTGATTAAGGGCTTATCAAAGGAACAGCTGAATGCCAAGAAATGCAAAAGTGGCAGTTAATCAAGTTGAGAACATAGGGGAAAGCATAAAGGAAGAGGTATTACTAGATCTAGCCTTGAGATATAGGATTGAAATTTCTATTTGTATTTTTTTCATATAATAATTCTCATAGAAATTGAAAGGGGGTCAAATGTCTACTATAGGATTAAAGATTTATATGTGTACTTGGTTTTACAGTAGATTAGCATGCTTCCTCCTACCAGCAGGTGCTAGTAAGAGCAATCTGAGTGTATCAGTTTTCTTAGGTTGGTATTTAGATCTATCATGATGATTATTTTGATAGAAATCTCTTTTGAAACGTTTTCCAATAATATTAACATTATTAACCTCCATATTTCCAAATTAGTAAAAAAAAAAAGTATACCCTCACTCACTGTAGCATTTTTTCTTCCTTCCAGTTTTAGTGCCATGTTTCTTGCATGAAAATTGTCCAGGTTTTCACTTAAGTGAGCCAAAGCCCAGTCTAGAGGATGGATAGCCCGATTTCTTGTAGTCAGTCGAAATCTTGCCACTTGTGCTACCTGTGGACATAGCTCTTCTGGGCAAACGCAGAATACGGTGTCTTAGGGGTTCTACTAGTTCTTTCCATCCTCATTCTGGAGCATCATTTTTGTTTCCTTCTTACAGGGGCCCATTTTCCATCCTCATGCAAATTACTCCTAAGAGGTGCACCCCTCCCCTCCCCCTAGTTGTTTGTATTTTAGTCTGTGGACTCTTACAAACCAAAAGGCCTTCAAGAAACACTAAATGAAGCTCTGATTTGGGGTCAGTATGGAAAATATTGGTCATCAAGTACTTCCTGGCCTCCTGCAATGAACACACCTAGGGTCAAAATGCCTCCTCTCAAAGGGTGTCAAGCTCACCTTTAAGTTCTTATTTTGAGAAGTAGATAAGGGACAGTGAGAAAACATTAATGAAACAACTGAGAAATAGTGCTGCTTGTAAGAGTTGTTTCTCACTATTTTTCTTTTAATTTTTTTTTGATACAAACTATGAAATTAAAAGACGCTTACTCCTTGGAAGAAAAGTTATGACCAACCTAGATAGCATATTCAAAAGCAGAGACATTACTTTGCCGACTAAGCTCTGTCTAGTCAAGGCTATGGTTTTTCCTGTGGTCATGTATGGATGTGAGAGTTGGACTGTGAAGAA
>SJYV01023060.1:78316-105416 GCA_006410875.1 Neotragus pygmaeus
AGGTTCTCTATTCACCAACATAGGGTGTTAATGCAGTGTGAATTGCATCCACATCCTGCAACCCAGGCAGAGCAGCTGGCTCTAGAGTCCATAGCGCCTTCACTCTGCTTGCTGCCCCGTGCAAACTGGGTTTCCTCTCCAGGACCTTCATCCAGGGGAGATCCTACTCTGAGTAGAATCAGCATCTCTGAATGGAAAGACAGGAACACAAGCCTCAGAGTCTCAAGTTGGCTAACAAAGAAAAACAGTGAGGAAGAACTTCCCTGGTGGTCCAGTGGCTACGGCTTCATCTTCCAATGCAGTGCAGGTTGGATCCCTGGTCTGGGAGTTAAGATCCCACATGCCCTGCAGTCAAGAAACCAGAACATAAACAACAGAAGCAATATTTTAACCAATTCAATAAAGACTTTTACAATAGTTCGCATCAAAAAAAAAAATTTTTTTAAGAAAAATAGTGAGAAACAACTCTTAAAAGCAGCAGTATTTCTCAGTTGTTCCATTAATGTTTTCTCACTGTCCTTTATCTACTTCTCAAAATAAGAACTTAAAAGCGAGCTTGACACCCTCTGATAGGTGGCACATTGACACTGGGTGTGTAGCTTGGGAGGGAGAAGCACGATGTGAAGGTCCACTCCATGCATTCCTAAAGCCCACAAAGGCTCAGGCACACCTCCTTCTGACATCCTGGTGGTTGTTACTTTAGGAAAATATTACAGATTACAAGAGAACACTCTCCCTGTTTTCTATAGTAACCTCAGCCATCTTTCTTCTAGAGACCAGCAATTAAAAAAAAAAATCATTGTTAAATATTATAGTGAGGGAAATGTTAACAGTGTCTGTGATTTGCCTAATGGATGATTTTACATTCTACAGTCTAGGTAAGTGACAGTTATGTGAGATCTGGTCTGTGTTGCTTTGAAAATACCTTATTCAGAAGGAAGCCAAGCAAAATGTTCAACTTTTTCAGACTCTAGGGGAAATGTAACTAACTGAAATGTGGTTCACTTCCCATTCAAGTATGAATTGGGGGGCTGCAGAGGATGTGAAGGCAAGAGGTATGTGTTTGGCTTAGAACACATGGCCCTGTGCCCTTTGATAGCAGAAAATTTCACAGCCACAAAAATATCTCTGTGGCCAAATGGTGACAAACTGTCTAGTCTATTTATGAAAATTCCATTTTATAAGACAAAGTTTTTCTTAAACTAGAAGGTGTATGAAGCTCCCAAGACCATTTTATTGCCATGTTGCAAATTAGCACCAAAGGGTCTAAAGGCAAAACCAACTGCTCAAATAGGTCAAGTAAGAAAGTTGCCTCAGAAAGCAGTCTTCCTAAAACAGGGTGCAATTTTTAGGATCGACAGCTTTCCTCGGAGAAATTTCAGGACTGGGAGCCTGTAATTCCTGAGCAGTGCCGTAAACAGATCAACTTTCCTTCTTTTGCTTTGTTTTGAGTTTTTCTGAAGGGGCACTGCAAATATTTTGACTATCTCTTTGTTTCCGACAGGGTTTTATTCATCTTCTTTTGGATTAACCTGAGATAGCACTGCTGAATCTGTGCTCTGCATTACCTAGACTGAACCAACTAATGCCTGACAGCTCGCTTGTTTCCATGTGGCAGCCAGATTGCCAGTGATCTTGTGATTCATTTGTACCGGTTCAGGATCCAGAGAGAGAAGTGCCTGGTGAAGACAGAGCCAGGAACTCTTTAATCCTGGCTTTGTCAAAGCTCAGTTGCAGCTTTAGAAAGGCCATTAGAGTTTCTCATCAGTTTCTTGGTCAGCAAAATAGGAATCACCCTAGCATTATGGTACTTAATTCTGTTTTCTTTTATGAAGAGCTTTGAAGATGAGAAGAGTTGCATTTATTTTGCTTAGCAATTTAAATTAATGGGGTCAGATGTGACACATCCTGTGCTTGGTGGCACTGCATTCATTTTCTTGCTCCACCTACTCCTTTGCTTACACATTCAAGTTCATTCCATCTTCCTATGGCTAACTATCTCCAGTTGAATATGCTTTGGCTATTTTAACTCAAAATTTTTATCTTTGAAATAACCAAAATAGATTTTAAGAAGTTTGTTCTAGTCATCTACCATAAGTAGATTCTTACTTCAGTCATTTGGGAAAGCTGATTGCATGCTTAATAATTTCATTCAACTATTAGAAATCAAATAAGAAAATTTAATAAGTAAACAATTTTGAAAATCCGGAAATCAAAATAGCAAACCAAGCTTTTAAGATAATATTTAGAAGAGTCATTAGAATTCAGCTAAGTCTTGGGATGTCTCATCTTCTATTAAGGATCGAAACAATACTATGCTTATGAAATATAGTTAAATGTGCTTACTTTAATTCTTAAAGGTCATTTAAGTTCTGCTTTACACATAATCATATACTCTATGTTAAAACACGTATCTGCTACATTTAGCTTGAAAAAAAATTTTTACTGTGAGGAATGTACAGAATGTGTGAAATGAAAGTTTTATGTTTTATCTCTACCTATTTTAGTTAGGTTCATAAGAATCAAAACAAGAAATTTTAGCCATAAAAGGCACAGGAAGAAAATGTGAAAAAAATTATCATGAGTGACCTCAAAGATGACTCTAAGAGATTTATTCAAACTAAAATTTAAAGGTGGGGTAGGAGAGTTCGACTGATGCTAATTTTTCGGCCTGAATCCTGCAATATTCACAGAGCATTGATTGGCACTGTGCTCATTTTTTACTGGCTTAAAAACATTTACAATTATATTTTATTCCTTTTTTGGTAAAATATGTTTTATTTACTAAAATGGAGAGCCTGAATGTTCTTTCAGTTATTGTAAATGAATATCCTACTATGATGATTAATTTTATGCATCATCTTTGCTAGGCTATGGTATCCGGAAGTTTGATCTGACATTAGTCTAGATGTTGCTGGGTAGGTCATTTTTTAAAATGTCATTAACATTTAAATCAGTAGACTTTAAAGTAAAGCAGATTACTTTTTCTAAGATGGTGGTCCTCATTCAATCAGTTGAAGACCTTAAGAGAAAAAGATTAGAGTTCCTTAGGAAAGAAGAAAGTGATGTCCTTCCAGTGAGATTGGCCTTGCTTGCCATATCAGTCTCTCCTAGGTCCCTAGACTGCCAGCCTGCCCTCCAGATTTCAGACTTGCCAGCCGACACAATGACATCAGTCCATTTCTTAAAATAAATCTCTCTCTCTTTGTATATACAGGCTATCAATTCTGTTTTTCTGGAAAACTCTGACTAATACACCTAATCTTTTTTATCATAATTATTTTAGTTTGAATTTATTTCTTGGCCTTTACTTCATAAATTCCGCTATACACCTTCTAGGGCGATGCTGACTGAATCCATCAATAGTCAAGGAATGCAGACACAGGAGAATGAGGGAAGAGCAACACAAAAGGTTGAGGAAATGAAGTGGAACTGTGCTCATGCCCTGGGTGTGTTTACACAAGGGCATTCCACGCATTGCCATCCAAAAAGGAAAGGAAAAAGTGAATTTGGCATACTCGGGCGGTGAGGTCTGTGCAATTAAGAACCAAGTTGAATTGAGCGCTGAGGAAAAAACTATTGATGCTCTTGGAATCAAGTGTTTCTTAATTCTGTTACTCATAGACTTTTTAAAGTTATAATATGATCTTGAAACACAAATATTGTTCATTTTCTTATCAGACAAAGCCAAATGAATATTGAGCCTCCTTGCAAGAAAACTTATATGCCAGCAGTCTCCCTCAGCAGGCTCTGTAACTCTGTCAGCTTGACACAGGCCAATTCCTGTTGTACTGACAATGCTTGTCCCTGGGTAATTGAGGCCAAAAGTGTCACACTAAGAAGTCTGTAAGTATCAGGATGCCAGAGGCTCACTGCTGACCTCGGTGAAAAACTGTCCAGAGAAACTGTTCCTGTTGCATAAACATTCTTTTGTGGTTACTCTGGACAGCCACACTGAGAGACTTAATCTTACAGAAAGCCACACAGGACCAGGGATGAACTGGAGGCTAGAGATCAAAGAATTAAAGGTTTACAGCTCTTACAATGCCCGGAGCAGCCAAGAGAATACTGAATGAGCATTGTGTTTTGAGAGTGCAAAAAGGCCCTTCATTACCCACTTGATTTGTACCTCATGAAACAGGTCAGCTAAGGGTCATGCCATCCAAACTTTGAGTAGCAAAGTTGTCTAAGGGAACACCTTTACACTCATATATACATTTGTATATACATTAACAATAAACCCAACTCTGCCTCAGGGTGTAAGAGTGCTATACTTAGCTTAGGCTTGATGCAGAGTGCTAGAGAGAGTCAGGGGGTCTCACTCCCAAGCAGCCTCAATGTTCATATTGAAAACATATTTCGAATACATAGAAAAGAGTCTTTAATTCATGCTATCAAATTTTTACCCAGAATTGCGATATGTGAGTCTCTAGAAATCTCAAAATGAAAGGACTTGGCCCTTTGGAGAATTCACAATAAAAATATAATAAAGTCTACATCATTCTGGAGATAGCAACTAGTGTATTAGTGTATTTATTACATACCAGACACTTTTATATTATCTATTTATTCTCACAGTTTTTTGAATTCCTATTATCTGCATAACACATATCTGGGTGGTCAGTTTGAAGCCCAGAGAGTTTTAGTAATTTACCTACCCCATGAAGTATGTGAGGCGTCCCTGGTGGCTCAGTGGTAAAAACCCACATGCCAATGCAGGAGAAGTGGGTTCGATTCCTGGGTCAGGAAGATCCCTTGGAGGAGGAAATGGCAACCTGCTCCAGTATCCTTGCCTGGGGAATCCCATGGACAAAAGAGCCTGGTGGGCCACAGTCCATGGGGTCACAAACAGTCAGACACAACTGAGTGATTAAACAACAACGTATAATATGCAAGTTGACAGAGTTGACAACGTATAATGTGCAAGTTGCTCTTTTCTACACATTCAAAAAGAAAAAGAGGTTGACGTATATTTTTTGCATCTTGGACTTACTGATAAATGATTTACATATATGTTATATACTGCATTATGGCTCACTATAGACAAAATATGTTGACTTCAATTGAATATTTTTTCTTCTAGCAAAAATAGAATACATTCTTACATATTATGAATAAAATTGAAATGAGCATGACAGTTTTGGGTTTGGATAAAATATAACATATTCTTAAAAGAGTGCACATTTGCTCCAAATGTTTTCTGAGAACTGCTGCACTGCTAACTGATGCCATGATGACAGGAGTACCATTTGGAGGAAATGATTTATCAGCACACTGTAGTCGTATGTATGAATGAACATTTCATCCATCAGATTCTGACCCACTGTCAGCAGCCTGAGAGCTCTGAGCTGTTTCTCCAGAAATGCAGATGTAGTTGCCTTGAATCAAATAGATTTTTCACTCAGTTCTTTTGTGATCAATAGAAAATATTTCAAAAATTCTTGGACAGGATTAATTTCCTCTATCCAGTACAAGTCACTATGAGGATTGCCAATTGTTTCATATCATAAACAATATTTAAAACAATAATAATGATGATGATAACAGCAACAGTTACTTAGTAAAGACCATATAGCTGATTAAATGGCAGAAAGTAGGTTCTAACTCAGTCTGTCATGCCAGAATCTAGGTTCATGTATTACTCTTAAATTCATACCTTTTAAATTGAATATGGAAACTGCAGAATTAAAAACCATGCTACTTTCACAATAGTTAAATCTGAAATCACACATGTATAAGTCAAGTGAGGGTGACAATGTAATTTACCATATTCCATCTATTAAAATAAGATGAACTTTTTTGTCAGATGTTAATATTACTGAAATTAGGATGCATCTTTGTGTCCTAGTTTAATTGATAATGTCTTTTTCTTTTATAGTGGTACATAAAATACTGGTGTGACTTATAGCTTGTGACATCTAAGATTTAATTAAATAATACATGTTAAAACCCAACTATATTTCACAGATTATAAGACTAATATGTTTAACATATTACTATGTTTATAACAAAATTTTTATGATATATATGATAATATATATTTTCAGGCAGATTCACATATATTACCAGATATATTATCATCTATATATATCCTCATAAAAATATTCTGTGATTTAAACAATGCTACGGTTCATTGGGTTGCGAAAGAGTCAGACACGACTTAGCCACAACACCAACACCAGGGCTTCCCTGGTGGGNCATATTCTTAAAAGAGTGCACATTTGCTCCAAATGTTTTCTGAGAACTGCTGCACTGCTAACTGATGCCATGATGACAGGAGTACCATTTGGAGGAAATGATTTATTAGCACACTGTAGTCGTATGTATGAATGAACATTTCATCCATCAGATTCTGACCCACTGTCAGCAGCCTGAGAGCTCTGAGCTGTTTCTCCAGAAATGCAGATGTAGTTGCCTTGAATCAAATAGATTTTTCACTCAGTTCTTTTGTGATCAATAGAAAATATTTCAAAAATTCTTGGACAGGATTAATTTCCTCTATCCAGTACAAGTCACTATGAGGATTGCCAATTGTTTCATATCATAAACAATATTTAAAACAATAATAATGATGATGATAACAGCAACAGTTACTTAGTAAAGACCATATAGCTGATTAAATGGCAGAAAGTAGGTTCTAACTCAGTCTGTCATGCCAGAATCTAGGTTCATGTATTACTCTTAAATTCATACCTTTTAAATTGAATATGGAAACTGCAGAATTAAAAACCATGCTACTTTCACAATAGTTAAATCTGAAATCACACATGTATAAGTCAAGTGAGGGTGACAATGTAATTTACCATATTCCATCTATTAAAATAAGATGAACTTTTTTGTCAGATGTTAATATTACTGAAATTAGGATGCATCTTTGTGTCCTAGTTTAATTGATAATGTCTTTTTCTTTTATAGTGGTACATAAAATACTGGTGTGACTTATAGCTTGTGACATCTAAGATTTAATTAAATAATACATGTTAAAACCCAACTATATTTCACAGATTATAAGACTAATATGTTTAACATATTACTATGTTTATAACAAAATTTTTATGATATATATGATAATATATATTTTCAGGCAGATTCACATATATTACCAGATATATTATCATCTATATATATCCTCATAAAAATATTCTGTGATTTAAACAATGCTACGGTTCATTGGGTTGCGAAAGAGTCAGACACGACTTAGCCACAACACCAACACCAGGGCTTCCCTGGTGGGTCAGTGGTAAAGAATCTGCCTGCCAATGCAGGAGACATGAGTTTGAGCCCTGTGTCAGGAAGATCCCTTGGAGAAGGAAATGGCAACCCACTCCAGTGTTCTTGCCTAGGAAATCCCATAAACAGAGGACCCTGGAGGTCTATGGTCCATGGGGTCACAAAGAGTCAGATATGACTTAGCAACTAAACAACAACATTATTATTATTCCTATTTCAAATGAGGAAATAGACCCACAGAGATTAGATCATGGCCCAGGGTTTTACCATTAGTAATCATTCTGCTAGGTGAGAATCAAAACCATTCTTTGACTCTTAGCTCAGAGATACCTTCCACAAGTGACCCATTGTGTGTTTATAATCTCGTACATTATTTTGGCCTTACAAATTTATAAAAAGTTTTTAAGTGAATTGACAGGGTCTATGTATTAAGCTCAAAGCTCCATCATGCTATTGCTGTATCTCAAAGAGAAGTACAATGGCCTTGGCCCAGTTAGGAACTATGCTGATAGTTGTTACCAGGAAGCAGGAAGATTTATAATTTTTGAAATACAAACCAAAGGAAAAGGACCTTGAGTAAAGAAAGCCTTTAAAAAGACTTCTTGTTATTTCTCAAGATCAAGGGTATTGGTCACTAATTAATGGTGTTGATTGCCTTCCTAAATTTGGTGATTGGAAACTGACTGCTCTAAGTAGAAGATTAGAAAAAGTTGTGGAAGCAGATTGAGTGAAGCCTGGATTCTTATCTTGAGTTTGTGGTCAACTCTGTTTTGAACTTAAGAATAAAAATAAGCTTCTTTATTTGTATTTATAAACATGAAAGAAATTATATTTTCTTGCTTTGTCTTATCCAAAGAGTTTTTGAGGGAAAATGAGGTGACATATATCAGCGGTTTTCAGTTACTCAGATGTTACAAAATAAATCAATTCCCAATTCTCTCTACCTTTTCTGGAAAGAAACAGTAATATTTTCCAAAGGTTACTCAATGTAAATATAACATTATTCATTTCTTGCTCCAAAAAATACATACTTAGATTCTGTGGTATTGTTGCATCATTATTTTTTCCTTGTGAGTTATCATTTCCAATCCACCAAAGTTGGCCTCTATTTTCTCAAAGTCAAACTCTATCAGTTTGAAAGACCTGGCCTTGTGTTTGAGGCTTGTTATAGCTTGAAAGCTAAATCTCAATGAAATTCTCTCACAATACACACACCAAAGAAGTATCTAATTTTCATCAAAATAAAGGAGGGGACCAAGCTCAGGCACATCTACGTGAACTTACTTAGGAATTGGAATTGATACTAAAAATAGTTGTGTTTGAACTCCTACCTTAATAAAGTCATTCTTACATACATCCAAAAAAAAAAAAAAAATCCAAAACATTATTTTCAGATGTTAAAGTATTGTGGAAGTGGATGAAGTGACTTACAAATTCAGCCTATATGTTTGTAATCTGTATTTTAGCCTATGGTATGCTCCAAAATATGACAAATAAAATTTTAGACAGGATAAATCTAATTATCCGGGGTAAATCTTAACCTCTTCAGTAAACTATAAAAAATAAAGATATTCAATACAAATAAAAATTGGGGATTAGAAGTTTGACAATACAGTACGTTTTTCTTGTGCCCATTCTAAGTAGGTAGCAGGTGAGCACTTTACAAAGGATCTCATTTTGTTATCACAGTAGTCAATTGTACAGATAAGGAAGCCAGGGCTCAGGACAACTATACAGCTGACAGCTGACAAAATCAGTATTTGGGTTCAGGACACCACCAACACACAGCCCCATTCCAATTCATGCCATTCTAACCCCGTTTGAGCACTTATTCTTTTGACATGAGAGATCACTCCAGTTTTTTCTTTTAAATACAGCCTAGTTAGAAAAACATAAGACACTTTCTAGCAATCCAACATTTCCTCTTTTTCTTTTTTTAGACTAATTATTTATTTATATGGCTGTGACAGGTCTTAGTTGTGGCACACGGGATCTTTCACTGTGGCGCATGAATTCTGTACACGTGGCGCACAGGCTTAGTTGCTCCATGGTATGTGGGATCTTGGTTCCCCGACCAGGGATTAAACCCACATCTTCACTGCAGAGAGGACTCTTAATTGTTGGACCACCAAGGAAGTCCCAACATTTTCTCTTCCTATGGCACCGTACCTGAAGAACAAAACTGAGTCATGCAGCCTCGCTTATCTCACTGAAGAAAGATAAGCTCCATCAAGCAGGAGTTCTCATCTATTTTGTTCCCAATGTGTCCCCCACACGCCCAGGACAGTGCTAGGTACTTAGAAGGTGCTCTATGTCTTGTGTGGCTTGTCTGGTCTAAATCTATGTCTTTTGCCTTCACATCAAAATCAAGATTTTTTGAGGACACGGAGACAACTATATTTACCCAAATAGCTTGAAGAGAACAGTCACCAGACTATCTTTCTGAACAGTTTTTCTCTATACATAGAAATAAAGAAAGGTTATTAAGTTATTTTAAGTTAAGCATTATTTTTTCCCCACAAAACACTATAAACAACTTATATTTAGTAACTAAATTCTGAGAAAATACTCATGGAGGAGAAAGTAAGTGGTCATATTTTTCTCTACTTAGTCACTCAGTTGTGTCCAAACCTTGATGACGCCATGCCCTGTGGCCCGCCAGGCTCCTCTGTCCGTGTGATTTCCCAGGCAAGAATAGTGGAGTAGGTAGCCATTCTCTTCTCTAGTGGATCTTCCCGACCCAGGGATTGAATCCAGTTCTCCTGCATTGCAAGTGGATTCTCTACCATCTGAGTCACCAGGGAAGCCCTTTCTCTACTTAAAAAAAAAAAAAAAAAAAAAAGAAATGTTGAATAGAATTAAAGTTTTACATGAGTTAATCTCAAAATTAAAATTGTACCCCAGATTATACTTATACTTAATCCTCTTTTCCCCTAGAGAAGGAAATAGCAACCCATTCCAGTATCCTTATCTGGAAAATTCCATGGGCAGAGGAGCCTGGTGAGCTATAGCCTATGGGGTTGCAGAAGAATCAGACACGACTGAGAGACTAAACAACAAAAATAATACTCTTTTCAATAATCTTTCTGTGAGTACTTAAAAAATATTTATAAATAGTCTATGTTTCATACATAAAAGAACTTTTACGTATCATTTTGTGAGATCAGAAACCTCTAGAAGAAAATTTAGGGGTGTAATTATTGTGCTTCATACAAAGTAATTCTATGGATGATGCCATTTCACTGAAGGGAAATTCCAAAGATAACTTCGTATACCCTCTTATTCAATTTTATTCCACTAGATATTTATCAGGCACCTTTTCCTAAGGGTGCCAGTTCTGAATCAGTCTGGCACTTACTGGTTTTAACCTAGCCTGTAGATTATTTAATTATTAGATATATCCAATTAAAAAAGAATTATTGGCTGTACCAGGTGTTAGTTGTGCCAGACAGGATCTTTTCAGTTGTAGCATGTAAAGTCTTAGTTTCAGCATATGGGAACTAGTTCCCTGACCAAGGACTGAACCTAGGACCTCTGCATTGGGAGCACAGAGTCTTAGCCACTGGACCACGAGGGAAGTTACCTCATTGTTCTTAAAATAATGCAATTGTTATTTTAGGACAAGATATATGTACAAATGAAATAACTTAATGTAAAATGTTAACTGAACTGTAATATATATTGTTGTCAATGATATTTCCATGGCCCATCTCTTTAGAAAATTAGGCCTTTTGCCATTTCCAAGTGAGCTTTTAATTGTTTCTGGTTGGAGGTATGAAGTAATTTTTGACTATAGTACTGGTGTTCACACAAGATACTCTTCAGTTTCAGGTTTCCCTAATATCTTTGATTCAGTTTGTCTTAATTCAGTCATCTTACTATTTGACCATGAACTTAGATTGAATTTGTTATTTCCTGCATAGTAACTGATTTTAGTTTTTAGTACCATTTTAAATTTACAGAAAAATAGAGCAGATAGTACAGAGTTACATATACCAACCCTAGGCACAGAGCTTTCCCTATTATAGACATTACGATTAGTGTGATATGTTTATAACAATTAATGAAATAATATTGATACCTAATTGTTAACTAAAATCTTACAGATTTTATCAGTAACATTCAATTTCTGCAGCCCTATTCATTGTGTACCATTGTGGTACATGTACTACCATACACGTGGCACACAGGTTTAGTTGCTTCATGGCATGTGGGCTCTTAGTTCCCCGACCAGGGATCAAACCCACATCCCCTTCATTGCAGAGAGGACTCTTTATCATTGGACCACCAAGGAAGTCCCAACATTTTCTCTTCCTCTTCTCTTCCTTTGTTCTGTACCTGAAGAACAAAACTGAGTCAGGCAGCCTCGCTTATCTCACTAAAGAAAGGTAAGCATAACAGTGCTGTGTCTAGTCGCTCAGTCATGTCTGACTCTTTGCAACCCTATGGACTGTAGCCCGCCAGGCTTTTTCCAGGCCAGAATACTGGAGTGGGTTGCCATGCCCTCCTCCAGGGGATCTTCCCAACCAGGGATCAAATCCAAGTCTCCCTCATTGCAAGCAGATTCTTTACCATCTGAGCCATGAGGGAAGCCCAAGAATACTGGCATGGGTAGCCTATCCCTTCTCCAGGGGAACTTCCTGACCCAAGAATCGAACTGGGATCTGGGATCTCCTGCATTGCAGGCAGATTCTTTACCAGCTGAGCTACCCACAAGTTACTGAGAATAAAATAGCAATAAAGACAGCTTTCTGCCCCTTAGATTCTAGCAAGGGAGATATACATTATATGAATAAAGTATTGCTAATATTTATCACGAGCCAGGCCCAGTTCCAGGCTCTGTATGTTATCTCATTTAATTTTCATATTAACCCTACTTCATGGGTGTTTTTGTTTCCTGATTTTTTGATTAGGAAAGCTGGGGCAGAGAAAGGTTAAGTAGCTTGTCTGAGAAAGTTAGGATAGGCTACACAGCTAGGAAAGGCCATAATTTGAACCCAGGCCTTTAGAACACATGCTCTCAGTCATTCCTCAGTGCTTCCTTATGGAGTAAAAAGTCCTACAGATGACAAATACTACCATGTTTGACAGTGTAAACCACAAACATGGTACTTTCTATTTAATTCATACTTTATAATGATTTTATTTGTAGCAACATGATAAGAAATTACTATTATAGCAAAGCACATGGGCACTTAGAAACATCTACATGCACAGTACTGTTTTGGAAAACTGGACATTTGAATTGGCTGATTCTTAGTTCCATTTTTGTTCTTGTTTGAATCCTTTGGGAATTTCAGTTGTTTGACTATTACTTTTAACCTCTACCTACAGGAACCAATGGGCTTCTCTGATGCTCAGCGGTAAAGGATCTGCCTGCAATTGCAGGAGACATGGGTTCAATCCCTGGGTCGGGATAATCCCCTGGAAGAGGGCATGGCAACCCACTCCAGTATTCTTGCCTGGAGAATCCCACGGACAGAGAAACCTGGCATGGAACAGTCCATGGGGTTGTAAAGAGTTAGACACGACTGAATCGACTTAGCACACACCCGTATATTGCTGGGTTCCTCTACTCAGGGAACTGAAGTAGTCCTTTGATTTGTTGTTGTTTAGTCACTTTCACTGATGTGGGCCCAGGTCTGTCTCTGATTGGGCAACCAAGATCTCACAAGCCCTGTGGTGCAGCCAAAAAAAAAACCAACAGAATTTCTGTGGAAATCAGGAAATTCCATATAGAAACATATTCAACCCTTTTGTGACCCCCATGGACTCTAGCCCACTAGGCTCCTCTGCCCCTGGGATTTCCCAGGCAAGAATGTTAGAGCTGGCTGCTATTTCCTACATCAGGGTATCTTCCCAACCCAGGGATCCAATTCAAGTCTCTTGCATTTCCTGCATTTGCAGATGGATTCTTTACCACTGCACCACCAGGAAAGTTAGACCTTTCATTAGGCATTACCACAAAGAATCTTTCTCTATCAAAGTAACTATGTGAAGATAAGTACAATTGAATTATTTTATCTATATCTTCAACAATGATAAAAACTCTGTGTTGTGGAAGCTTTCATGTTATTCTTCTGTAAATATTTTCCCCAAGGGAAATGATAGAAGCCCCTTTATTTAAGCCATTAAGATCTTGACTAGACAAAACAACTTAAACCACACTGTGAGAAATATTTAGCAAAATATTTTAACCTTTCATGTTTCAACTTTCTCCCAACAGCCAAGTTAAGGAAACCATTAGGGAGAAAACAATGAAATAGTCTTTACCCTGACGGATTCTGGAAGGAAGAATGGTATGTTCTTAGGCAGATGAGCCCACAAAAGTATTTTCTTATGTTGGATAAATTAACTCACATATTGATTTTCTCAGCACAGTGATAACTCAAAAGGAAACTTGTAAGCAAATGAAAACTGGGTGTCTCTCACAAAATGGCTGTGCTGCGATATCAATGATATGCTTCCTCACTAGACTGATTTTTTTCTTTTTTAAAATTTTTTGGCTGCACTGCACAGCCTGTGAGATCTCAGTTCCCCAACAAGAGATGGAAACCACGCCCCCTGCACTGAAAGTGTGGAGTCTCAACCCCTGGACCACCAGAGAAGTCCCACTAGACCTTTTAAAGCAAAGCTTTAAAACAACTTGACCACTTTTCTTCCTCATTCTTTACAGATGCCAATTGTTATTGAATAACTTTCAGAAAAATTTAACTCTGAATAAATAAGTATTTTATTGATCACTTAGTTGGTGTCAGGTGCCAAGCAGATACTTTCTCTTTAATCTCATGGAAGAGGAAAGCCTTATACTATAGAAAAGGAAGCTGATCCTTAAAAATGTAAAATATCTTATCCCCCAAAATGATGTGAACAGGATCTGGACTCAGATTTCCTAACATTCCATCTTCTCCCAACATTTCCACTCTCCTTCATTCCTCAATCAATTTAGTATTAATTGATCTAGAACAGGAGGAGGATCAAAATCATAGAAAACAAAAAAAGAGGGAATTCCCTGGCAGTCCAGTGACTAGGGCGCAGGGCTTTCACTGATGTGGGCCCAGGTCTGTCTCTGATTGGGCAACCAAGATCTCACAAGCCCTGTGGTGCAGCCAAAAAAAAAAAACCAACAGAATTTCTGTGGAAATCAGGAAATTCCATATAGAAACACCTCGGTCCCAGCTCCTTAGCTACATGCCAGCCACCTCTGGGCTCACATCTTCCTCACCTTTGCACTCATTGTCACTCACACTGTTCTTCAGGGTTCCTCTCTCTCTGGCCAGGACTCTGAATAACAGCTGATTCCCACCTCAGGTCCAGGTAAGGAGGGCTATCTTTGAAGACAGCACAAAAGTCCTTTTCATTGAAAAATATCATTGTTAATCACTATGGGGGAAAGTGAAATAAGATTTGAGCATTGGCAAGTTGTAAAAAAATTTATAAACTTTTAACAAGTGTGGCTCCTCACTTGAAATGGAAATTGATCTTACTGAAGGTGGCCTTTCTCTGTCACTTATCTGTCTTTCAGAAATATAGATGTTTTCTCTGTGGAATGAATGAACAAATCATGACTGAACATTTCATTCAGGCAAATCTGTAGGTACCTTCTAGTTCCAGGTAGACAATTTATATCTTTAAGAACTTTCAACTGAATTATATTTAAAAGGTTTTTGCCCTGCCCATTAACGATCCTCTGTAGCTATTTCCTTACAATTCAATAAATTCTACACCCTTGACAAACAAATATCTCTTGCATACAGAGAAATAACATTTCCTTTTATCCATTTAAAAATATCTCAAATGCTCCCTTGGAAGGATGACTCTTTTTGAATTAACAGGTCCAATTCTGAACACAAATAGAGGGGAAAAAAATACAAGGGAAACTCCAAAACAAAATATGTAACTTTTTGCCTAAAACAATAAAATCAAGTTTAGTTGGTTTATGTTTACAAATTATGACCAGTTTAACTAGCAGAAAATTCAAGACCACATCATTTTATCTATCATTATCTTTATAAAAGGTCAACCACAGATTATATCCTGACTTTTCTGGTAGTGATTTTTGGCTACTCCATGGTATGATACCCAGTACCTCTGTGAGAACGGACTGTATGAGCAATAAATAACTACAATTTCTTTCTATGACTTAGCCCTCAGAGGGTTCCCACATCGTTCATTTAATTGTACAGTTGCCCTACATCTTGTATCAAGTTTGAAAGTCCTCTAGTATATAATAAAAGGAAATACTAAGGCTGTAGAAAAGTGTAGTAGGATATGTGGCAGTACAAAACTACTCAGTATATCCCTTAGAACTTGAAGTAAATAATACTTAAAACAATAGACTTAAAGGTAATTTTTAAGGTATAAACTAGTCCTCAATTTTTATCCTCTATAAGAATAGAGAATTAGACTAGATGATCAATAATGCCCTACATACTATAATTCTTTGATAGGACGGTGATTTGATTCAATTGTTTGTGAATTGAAGTCACGAAGGGTGAATAAAACAAAACTGCTGCTTCGCTAAATCAAATTTAATGTTCATTCAAACATGATGCTAAAGAAATCATAAGATTTTGACTTTCAAAGGAAAAATATTCAGTAACTTGATTTATTCAAGTTAGTTTTCCATATTCTTTGCACTGTTCTCCTTTTGATCATGTAGTCACAGGTTCTAGAGCCAAGCTTTCCTAGAAGTTATGTCATTAAAATAGCTATTGGAGTTTCATTGAATTATCTATTAATTCCTTTCCAGTCTAGATATTGTTCTCATATTTTAAATCCTGCTTCAGATTAAGGTTATTAATAATATAATAAGAACTTCTATTTTTTGATGTCTTTAGTAATACAGCACAGTTTTGGCAAAGAAAAACAAAAAGTTAATGTCATTACTGCTCATCCCACATAAAACAAACCAAAAGATTAGCCTGGTCATTGTTTAGAACCTGGACTTCCACTTCAGGATGCATGGGTTTGATCCCTGGTTGGGGAGCTAAGATCCCATGTTCATGTACAGCATAGCCAAAAATTCTAAAAATTTAGAAAACTCCTAAGTTTCTCACATGATGGTTAGATTCATACTCCATCACAAGTAATTGCTGATTTTACTCCACCCCCTCTCTGGAAAGGAAGACAAGAAATTTTGGATAACATAGAAGGCAGCGGGGGAAGAAAAAAGATTAGCCTTGTGAACATGTTGACTATAAATTGCTTTATGCTGGACAGACCATTATTTTTTTTAAATTGATGGGTCCTTTTAAAATAGTCAATTTAATACAAGGCCAAATGATATAAAATAGAGAATAATAACCGTTTTGGCCTTGTCTTCCATTCAGTTTGTCCTTACATATTTGATTTAACTCTATGGAAAGCGAACAACCTTGTGCACATTATCAACCTCTGCTAAGTCTTGGGCTTGCCGCTTTCACATGTCTCCCCCCCAACCTTATATACAATAAACTTTTCCCAATTTTGATGAAAAATATTAATCATTGTCTTTTGAAGGACTAATGCTAATATTTTTCAACTCTTTAAACTACTTCATTGCTATACATCTGGTTGATTTTGATAGGAGTAAAAATAAGAGGAAGAAGGAGTGAAAGATAAATCAGAAAGGTGAGTCTTAGGTGCTAGAGCTCTCAGAGTCTTGGGATAAAGAAGGTAAAGACAAAATGCCATCAAGTCCTGGGTCCAGCAGACTGTAGCAGAGATGAGGAAGGCCACAGAAAGGCACAAAGTCCGTGGATGACAGTAATTCTTCAAGCCACTCTCCATAAAGATCTATAGAGCAGGTCACCAATGTGACCGTCAACTCTGGCATCACTGCATCAGCACCAAGGCACTGATCAATTAATGTGCCTGAAGGCTTTCCTGATCTCTTTCTGAAAATAATACCTGTGTAGTGAGTGTTAGCTTCAGAGGTATGTTGCTGCTGCTACTGCTGCTGCTAAGTTACTTCAGTCGTGTCCGACTCTCTGCGACCCCATAGATGGCAGCCCACCAGGCTCCCCGGTCCCTCGGATTCTCCAGGCAAGAACACTGGAGTGGGTTGCCACTTCCTTCTCCAATGCATGAAAGTGAAAAGTGAAAGTGAAGTCGCTCAGTCATGTCCGACTCTTAACAACCCCGTGGACTGCAGCCCACCAGGCTCCTCCATCCATGGGGTTTTCCAGGCAAGAGTACTTGAGTGGGGTGCCATCGCCTTCTCCACAGAGGTATGTTACCCTTTCTCAAAGTCATGCTTCTTCCAGACTTCTGCAATTAAATTAGAACACACTACTAAGAAGTATGGGCTTCCCAGGTGACTCAGTGGTAATGAATCCACCTGCCAATGCAGGAGACACAAGTTTGATCCCTGGGTCAGGAAGATCTACTGCAGGAGGAAATGGCAACTCACTCCAGTATTCTTGCCAAGGAAATCCCATGAACAGTGGACCCTGCTGGGCTACAGTCTGTGGGGTCGTAAAAGAGCTGGTCATGACTGAGCACACACTCACTAGATGTATCCAAAAAGAATCATTTTTAGAAATGAAGTCAACTGCTATTATTTGTTCATTCAGTCTTATGTTTTAGGTCAGTTTTCTTTTTATGCAACTGATGCTCTGATTCCTCCCTCTTTTTAACATACATCTATAAAAAGTCTAGTTCACAAAGGAGAGAGAAGATGAGAATCTTTAAGGTTGTCCGTAAACCACTCAGTCTTAATTTGTATGATTCATTTAAAAACACTGTTATACATCTTATAATTACTTTCTCTTATGACATCATTATTCTGCTGCCAATACAAATTAATCTTAAAAGGCTGTTAGCTTGGGCAGGTATTTCAAGCATACAGAGTTATCATTCTTGTGAGATATTCTATATTTATGTTAAACTGTAAAGAGCTTACTTGTGGTATCTAACAACATATCGGATTGTATCACTTTTCAGTATACTTAACTCTTAATGCAAACTATTAAAGAAGTTGTGATTTTATACTTCTGGTCCAGTCCAGCCTCTTACCTATACTTCGGTGGCCTGAAGCCTCCCATCTGGACTCGAACAAGTGAGAATCCACTCTCCACCTCCCATTCTAACTCTGCACCGCAGAGTGACCCCTGTCACCTTCTCTTCTCTCCTTGTTATTTGTTCTTATAATTCTGAAATTCTTGACCTCCAGAGATCAAAAGGCTGAATGCTTGGGAGTATCTGTTTGTCGGTCTCCTTCACCTTTTTAAATTTCTGTCAGCATGATAATAACTATGTGTCATTTTGGAAATATTTGTTTTATTAAACAGTATTTTTTTTTCCCCTACTGTGGAGGTGTACATGGTGGGCAGGATCAATTTTATTGTTCACTGGTTCCAAGTGGCTGCTTTGAGGTCAAATCACTGAAGAATAGTTGCTGTGCAGTGGGATTGTAAGGTTAAAAGCTGTCGTTCTTGCAAACTACCACAACATTTAATACATAATTATCTTGATGTTTTTAGCCCTTTTATCACTGAAATGAAAGTGGCTTGAGAGTCTTGTCAAAAAAAAAAAAGGGTTGGGGTATTTATACAATGGGTTGCTCAGCAACAAAGTCTTTTATGAAAAAATTGGAATAATATGGAAACACCTTTATGCTAGGTTAAGCAAAAAATAAACAACATGCTAAGTATGATCTTAACTAGATAAAGAAAACGATTCATACAAAAAAAATGACAGGATATGAATCTATTATTTTTATCATCTCATTATGGTGAAGAATTTGTTTCTCTACATCTTTAGATATCTATGAATATTACCAATCTTCTATAATAAGCATGAATTCCTTTGATTATGAGCAAAAAAAAAAAGCTTCATTAAAGGAAAATAAGCTATAAGCAATGAGAATTAGTGATCATCATCCTATCTCTATATTTTAAATACCTGTCAAGTGTCATTTAAGCTACATGTATCAGCACAAATCTTTGTATAACAAAAATTGCAAGGGATGAATCATCTCCATTTTATAGAAGGTAAAATTGAGATTTAGAAAGACCAAATAACTTTTTCAAGACAATACAGGAAGAAATTAGCAAAATTAAGATTCAAATATGTCTGTCATTTTTCAAGGACTATTTTCTTTCTATTTTTCTATTACTGAAGAAAGGAATAAATCATGAAGTTTCCACCTCCATGTCTTGAAAAAAATACAGAGGAAGAAAAATGCGAATTAGTCAGTTTAGAGGGAAAAGGATAGCATGAATATACAGTTGGAAACAAAGCCAAAGAAATGGGTCCAATATACAATGAGAAACTTGATTCTAGCAAATAGTAGTAATAATTCCTATAAGACTCTCCAAAGGTGAACTGTCATAATTTCTTATTAGGTAACTTTTTTTAACTTTAAGGGAAAAAGAATTAAAAGTATTAAAAAAAAACCTCATTTTTCTGCATAAATTGGTAGAGCATATCATTCAGATAAATGTATTTATTTCAGAAGAAGTTTCTTCTGACAGCTCCAGAATCAGGTCATTTCGGGGAAAAATCTTTTCCTTCAGTTAAAGAAAAAATACTTTGTCAGGCACAGAATAGAGAAACGTATTTGTCACTGATTTGTGAGGTACTGAGTAAATTTTAGCCTCAAGCTATTATTCTTTCTAGAGTAGCCTGGTCTTCATCAGTGGTATGAGACTTCCCAGATATAGGGCACACTAGGTTTGCAAGCCTCTGCATTTCCTTCTACCCTGTTATTTTAGTATTTTTAAGAAAGTGTGTATATAGAAATATTTTTAAATATTAACATATTTCTTTGCATATTAATTAAGATCTTTCTGGGTTCAAGCTTGATGTTATTTAAAGCAATTGGAAGATGGTGGTTGAAAAAGAGAGTTGCAGGACTGCTCTGGTGGTCAGGTTCTGCACTTCCAATGTAGAAGGCATGGGTTCAATCCCTGGTCTGGGAAATAAGATCCCAGATGCTAGGGGGTGCATCAAAAAAAATGAGAGAGAGAGTGGCCAGAATTATTGAGCTTGTGCATGAACAGGAACAAAACAAAGAAAGCACAAAAATTAATCTATTTTGAGAGAATTTCCTGGCAGTCCAGTGGGTAGGACTCTGTGCTTCCAATGTCGGGGGCCCAGCCTCTCCCCACCAAAAAAAAATTTAACCTATTTTCTTAATGCTGACCAGATATCATATTCTAAACAATTGGGTGAAAAGTAGGACTGAAGGTGGGAAACTTTGAGATTGATTTATTGGAGAAGTAATTGGTAATGTAGCCCTAATCTCACCTATAACTATTTAATTTCTAGTCTTCAGAATATAAAATATATTCAGTTAGAATACTTATTCACCAAGTCATTCAATCAGCATAGACTTGTTGAAATCCTACTATGTCCTAGCAGAAATAGTTTCAGATGTGTGTAGCCTATAGAGTTGAACAGAGCTCCATCATTGGAAGGGTCTTACACTTGTTTTAATGCTCTGCTGTTATTACCTTGAAATTCTGAATAATTTTTGAACAAAACATTACAAGTTTTAATTTGTCCCTGAGCCCTATACATTTTGTGCTAGATATTGGGGAGATTAAAAGCATCATACAATTAATTAACAAAATATTATTAGTTATATATTAAGAAAAGTACAGAGCAAATATTGTAATGATTGATAGTGTTCAGAAGACCTATTACTATTATGTTGTTTAGAAAAAAAGTGAAGCACAAAATCTACTATCAAATTGGTAAGGGATATATACTTCTATTTTTTTCCTATTGCTTCAATCTTGTTATGATGAGAGTTGAAGTCCGGTAATTCTGTGGTTCATCTCTTCAATTCTGCTGATGTTTATCTTGCAATGGTTAATATACTTAAGGAAAACCTAGGACATCTCAAGCCAGACCCATATTTGTGGCTTTTCTGTCCTTGCCTTTGCAATTCCTATTCACATTATTTGATCCTGTGGTAAAATAAGGTTGTAATCTGGGGTTGCAGTTTTGGTAAAGTTCAAAAGATGAGTCAAAAAAAAAAGCACTATCATTAGCCCTTGTCAAGTGAAATTAAAAAATTCCTTGTCCTGCAGTAGCTCAGGGGAAATTCTGAGCATATTCTTCATTCAGCATTTTAAGCAGTTAGATTCTTAATAGTGTGTTCGGTCTTTTCAGGTTACTAAGGGAAAAGAGAGACTCTTAGCTTGACAGAGGCTGTGATCATTTGCCACAGGAATAAACAGGAAAGGAAGAACAAGAAATCTCAGAATCCTTCCCTTTCAGTGCCCTGAAACAGCACTGATGACACAGTATCCCATGTGGAGAATCTCATGACTCAACCTTCTCTAAAGGTTCCTCTCTAAAGCTACTTAACTGCATTTACAGTTCCAAACTATTGCTAGAACCTAGTCTAACCTAATGATGGAAAAGGCAATAGCACCCCATTCCAGTACTCTTGCCTGGAAAATCCCATGGACGGAGGAGCCTAGTAAGTTGCAGTCCATGGGGTCGCTAAGAGTCGGACACGACTGAGCGACTTCACTTTCACTTTTCACTTTCATGTACTGGAGAAGGAAATGGCAACCCACTCCGGTGTTCTTGCCTGGAGAATCCCAGGGACAGAGGAGCCTGGTGGGCTGCCGTCTGTGGGGTCGCACAGAGTCAGACACGACTGAAGCGACTTAGCAGCAGCAGTCTAACCTAATGATATTCTTTGTGTTTTAGTACCACTCTGCTCTCTTTGAGGATTTTTGAGTGTCTTACATTCAGATTCACCAGGAGAAAATAAATCTGATTAGAAAACACTCATCAGAAAAGAAAGTCTATTTTTTCACTATCTGATATGAGCACAGCTTCTAGAAGAAATCTCACAACAGATCATCTCATAGACTGCTGGCCATGACACAGGAAGCTGTCCTTCATTCAAATTTCAATCTGTGGTTCAAGCTAGGGTTTTAGGATCAATTGGCCAAATGTGCCAATTTATACACTTGGCTCAAAATAAGCTTGGGAATGACAGCCTTCAGAACATCACCTTAAAAAAAAAAAAAAGAAGAAGAAGAATAGGTTAGCTTGACTATCCTAGGTGAATTTGGGGAGGGCAGGAACATTTTCATGTTGTGAAAGTTCTGTAGTAAAGGGCCATCTCTCTCACTACTGTTCAATGCATAAACATATGTGCACATATGTTACCAAAATCTCAGCCTTTCTGTGTACCAGTCCTGAATCAAACCCCAGAAACAGTTTTGGGTGGATAAGGATAGCTTTATTACTTTGCAGGCAAAGGGAGACACACCAGGCTTCTGTCTCAAAAAAACTATGTGTCTCAACCCCAGTGAACTTGATAAGGGTTTATAGCAGTGGGTCAAAGGTGGGGTCTCTGATAAGATTAGGGTATAAGTGGGTCTTGCACTCCCCTAAGTCTCTTTTCAGGTGGGCAGTCTCCTAATCTTAATGAACTTCTCTTGCCCCTTTCATCTTTTCATCGGGTGATTTCTTGGCTGTTCCTCTCTTGATTAGTAACTGTTCAAATCTGCCCTTTGGAACTCAGGGAAAAGTCACAATGGCTGGAATCTTACATACAAGAAATGGGGGACAGCAAGGCCTCCATGCCTCTGTGGATCCCCATAGAGCCCCACTCAGGTTCACATATATGATTGTATAAATGGGGTGCAGGAAGGGAGGAGAGACTGGAGCACATGAATTCCAGGAGAAGGAATAAGCAATGTATTATTTCAAATCTATAAACTGCCATAACATTTTTCTTATTTCCTCCATACATTTAAATCTTCTGATTTGCTGACTTGAGAATCAAACTGTTAACATGATAAGCATTCCCAAGTTTGCAAAGAAAATGATTGGTAACAGAGAAGAAATCATATGGACAAACCCCCATGGACAAATCTCCAAAATCAACCATGAGCTGTTGTAACTATAAGGAGCAGGTTTTCAGGTCACCTGAAGAAATGTCATGACCCAACTGAGACAGTGCTGTCTGTGCCTGTGGTACTTGATAAAGGCAAAATGAATAAAGGGAGCTTTCTAAGTGGTTCTCATTACTGAAGGCTTACATTCCAGAATGTAATTGGAATCTTCAGTCAGCTGCAGATTCTTGAGGTCAAAAGGAGTCATACATGAGATATTTAACTCCCCATGACCATTTCTTCATAGATATTCTTGCATTTCGGTACGCACCACAGCTCCAGCTACTCTTTAGTATGCTTTGAACAAATACTGCCTTCGGCTTCCTAGGTGGCTCAGGGGTAAAGAATCTGCCTGCCAACACAGGAGATGAAGATTCTATCTCTGGATCAGGAAGATCCCCTGAAGAAGTGAATGGCAACTCACTCCAGTGTTCTTGCCTGGGAATCAGAGAAGTCTGGTGGGCTACAGTCCATGGGATCACAAAAAAGTCAGACGAGTCTTAGCGACTAAACAACAATCAACACTGCTTTACATGTTTAGCTTTCACTTCCCTTGATTCAGAAACCAGATGTGACCTGATGAAGGTAAGGAGAAGAAATGTCTGTCCAATATGGTGACATATTTGGTTCCCTTTCCAAACTAGCTTTTGAAGCACTTATCTGTAGCCAGGTGCATCTGCAGTGGCAATTTAGGGAGCATGATAAGAAAACTGGATTAGGGGGGAGGGATCTTGATTTTGAAGGTCAGAAAAGCCTTAAGATAAAAGCAATTTTCTGAATCTATGCTTTGTTGAAAACAGTAAATCCATGAGAATCAAAGCCATTTTAAAAGGAATGGGAACCCAGAGATTATCTATGGGGATTATCTGAAATTTGCAGTCTTGAAAGAGATCTAAATTACACTATTCATTGTACCTGACCAAAAATAAACAGACCAAAAAAAAACAAACAAACAAACAAACCTGCAAGCCATTGAGTATGTAGATAAAAAACAAAGGATTTAAGCTAAATATTTACATTTCTATAATGACAAAGTTACTTAGCTTCTCTGAGCTGTATTTTTTTTAATATAAATTTATTTATTTTATTTTGTTTCTCCATGTTTTATCTATTCAAAAGTTCCTTTCAGTTCATAATTCTGTATCTCTCATAAAAAAATAGCATTGTCTACTTTATAGTACAGGATTTACTTCCAAACAGGATTCACTGATGAAACTTTTAGGAGCCAACTGCAGCTCCCTAATTATCTTTGTGAACTTTTGTAATTTCCGGTTGGAAATCCCAATTACACTCCTGGGAACCAAGTCAGTAAATGCCTCATATTCTTTAGAAATACTAGGAAGGGTAAGTAAAGCAAATACTGGAAATGGGCTTATGCACTCCACAAGGCTCTCTGCTAAGACATGACCGAAACCACTGTATTTGCATAGGGACACCATTTCCTCCTCCTCTACCACCACAGTCTATGAATCATTCCCAAGGGAATAGGCCCACTTTGTATTTAGCAATCAAATATTCTTAGTTTCCACAGGTGGAATTTTCACCAGAGAAAATATAGAAAGGTAAAGTAGTTTATTACTACAGCTTTCATAAAACCTAATGAAGCAAATAAAGAGAATTTTTTATTCAATAGGAGAAAAAAATAAAACATCACTTACATAATTCTAGGCAAAAGGTAAGGATATATTATATAAATAGGTGCATACATAATAATATAGAAAGCTCAGGCAATATTTGGGGTTTCCCAGGTGGCATAGTGGTAAAGAATCCACCTGCCAAAGATGGAGACACAAGAAATTCGAGTTCAATCCTCAGGTTGGGAAGATCCCCTGGAGGATGAAATGGCAACCCCCTTCAGTATTCTTGCCGAGAGAATCCCATGGACAGAGGAGCAGGCTACAGTCCATGGGGTTGCAAAGAGGGGGACATGACTGAGTATACATACAAACAAAAGAACAACAAAAAAGGCAATGTTTGAGTCATTCATGTTACCAAGAACCTCTTTCCCCCCTCTCAAAGCACATTGCCTGTAGAAAGCAGATTTTGTTATTTTTGAACCGTCCATATCCTTAGTTGTCTCCCTTCCTCACTTCGTGTTTGTAACCTTCATTCTTAGTTCTGTCAGAGTCTGTCTTATTTCTTCCAAACAAGATCACCATCAAAGTTTAAAAGACAAAATTTCTGGCAGACAGTCTGAAGTTTTAACCACACAAACAGCATTTCCACCCAAACCATAATGTTATCAGTTAAACTAAAATATGGTGACAATTCTATTTAAATAAAAGTTCCTGCCTCAAATGTCAACAAATTCAGCGTCGGGTTAGAGCAATATCCTGTTGTCAGAGTTTGTCTCTTTTAGATAAACTATGACTCTTCAGCTTGTTCATGCCACAGCGGATTTTAATAGCAAGTTGACACAGAAGAAACACTAAGTGGAAGGATACTATTTTTCATTCAGCCTGATCTTACAGGCTTTGGGAAAACCAGGTACCAATCATCCACTTTCTCTCCTGCTTACTCATTCCCCATCTTCCAGACTCATTCCCAGTATATTAACTCCTTTGCTTCTCTCTAAAGTATACATGAAACCCTAATCTGAGGGTGTAGCATTGTGCAGGCATGGAAAGTTGGTCGCCTAGCTGAGTGTAGGGTCATGTTTAAGGGCAGGCAAAAGCCTGACTTCTGCACACACCTAGACACATGGAGACTTGGATGTCCATAGTTGACGGTTGCCTAGGTGGAACTGAATATACTTAAGAGCTATTGCTGACTCATGGCAAGAGTGGCTAATGATTGTCAATCAGAGGCTTCCTACTTGTGCTGTGCTGTGCTGTGCTTAGTTGCTCAGTCATGTCGACTCTGTGATCCTGTGGACTGTAGCCGCCTGTGGACTGTAGATCCTGTGGACAGGCTCCTCTGTCCATGGGGATTCTCCAGGCAAGAATGTTGGAGTGGGTTCTCCAGGGGATCTTCCTACTTGAGCAGGCAATAGGCTTGGCAAGAGTCAAACTGTAGAAATCATTTGAAATATGGAGTATTTCTTACACGTATAGTCACACAAATTCTGTTGTTTTGCATCAGCAAGTCTGAAAGGAGAAGCAAGGGAACAGCTCTGAAGAGGTACAAGAGGTACTTTTTGAGAGTCTGAGGAAATATCAAACTCGAAATTAATATATTAGTGGTTCTGTCACCTACTATAAAATTAAGTTTTGATTTTTAATTTTTCAGCCCTGCCTCACAGCATGTGGGCTCTTAGTTCCCAGGCAGGGATCAAACCCATGTCCCCTGTACTGGAACCACAGAGCCTTAACCACTGAATTGCAGGCAAGTCCCAA
Organism: Neotragus pygmaeus; assembly: GCA_006410875.1. NCBI lineage: Eukaryota > Metazoa > Chordata > Mammalia > Artiodactyla > Bovidae > Neotragus > Neotragus pygmaeus. The sequence goes on from SJYV01023060.1 coordinate 104,733, forward strand.
AATTAAGTTTTAAGGTCTGTGTTTTAAATGTCTATTTGTATACAATAAATTGTAGGTATACACTGATAAGTTACTTTTTAGCTAGTAAAATTGACTTTATGTTTTAGTAGTCTATATGTTTAATTCTTAAAGCTCCTATATTCCTATGATTCAAAATTCAATAGGCAAAGAAGGTAAAAGTAAGGCTTTCCTCCCCCATTTATACCCTATCCACTTAGTACTCCACCCACTCACCGCCTTCTCCCACCAACAACCAGTGTTGTCCCATTTTTGCCTGCCCTTTCCTAGGTCTTTGATGCAAATTCACTCATATATCATTTTCTTCCCTCTGCTTGACCAAATGGTGGCACCTTATATAAACTATTCTGTCCCTTGCTTTTTTCCCCTTTTAATATATTTGAGAGATTTTAAAATAGAAGTTCATAGAGACCTTCCTCATTATTTTTTATGGTGGCATAGAACTGGAATCAAGATTTCTGGGAGAAATATCAATAACCTCAGACATGCAGATGGCACCACCCTTATGGCAGAAAGTGAAGAGGAACTAAAAAGCCTCTTGATGAAAGTGAAAGTGGAGAGTGAAAAAGTTGGCTTAAAGCTCAACATTCAGAAAACGAAGATCATGGCATCCGGTCCCATCACTTCACAGGAAATAGACAGGGAAACAGTGGAAACAGTGTCAGA
>SJYV01023060.1:114956-128662 GCA_006410875.1 Neotragus pygmaeus
TATAGTCTCAAATTACAGCTTAAGGGGAAGGCTTTCAAATTGCTTCAGGCTGCTGTTGTTTCCTTTGGAATGTTTGAATATTTGGAGTAAGTTACTTCCATCCCCAGATATTTGAGTGAAATTCTTACAGAATAACTTTCCACATTGTCTCTAGAAGAATCCCTACCAACTTTTGCCTTCTCAGATCCCTTGTTGTTCTTCAGTCCCTAAGTCATGTCTGATTCTTTGCAACCCCATGGACTGCAGCAGGCCAGGTTTCCCTGTCCTTCACTATCTCCCAAAGTTTTCTCAAACTCATGTCCATTGAGTCAGTGATACCATTCAACCATCTAATCCTCTGTCACCTCCTTCTCCTCCTGCCCTCAATCTTCCCCAGAATCAAGGTCTTTTGCAAAGAGTTGGCCCTTCACATCAAGTGACCAAAGTGTTGCAGCTTCGATTCAGCATCAGTCCTTCCAATGAATATTCAGTACTGATTTCCTTTAGGACAGACTGGTTTTATCTCCTTGCTTGAGATAGTTCAAAGGACTCTCAAGAGTCTTCTCCCGCACCACAGTTGGAAAGCATCAATTCTTCGGTGCTAATCCCCTTTCACTGCCTAGATTCTCAGCCAGTACTAGCCCCAGCAAGCTAGAGCTGAAGCTGCTGTACACTACCACTCTGCTCTTCCCTGTCATCAAAGCACCCTGACATGAGACATCATTCCTTGCCCACTAACCTCACTGCAAATGTCCATTCATTGGTGTCTCATTCATAGATCCTTCTGGCTACCTTCCTGCCTTCATTGAAATGTTTTTCCCCTGATGACATTTCTCCTTCCACGGGCTTCCTGGAGCAGAGACAGCTCCTCCCACCACAATACACTTCCCATGTAATCTACAGATAATACTGACCTTCCCTTCACTTCTCTATACTTTGGGGTTCATGTTATCTGGCTCATGAATAAGCAGCTTCATTCATATGTATCATTCTTTTAACCATCCACTCAATCAAATTTATGGAATGTTTAATATGCACCAAACTCAGGGGGTACAAGATGAATGATAGACTAGTAAGGAAGATGGATTGTAGTAAATGATCAAATTATATGGCAACATTATTATAGTAGTATATGATACATTGAAGGAGTGATTATATCCATGCATTCAACTAGCACCTTAGAATTCAAAATCTTACCTCCAGTTCAGATGTCTCTTCTGCCTTTCTGCTACGATTGTCAATTCGAGAAACAGCTAAAACCAAAGCTGTCAGGACTCCCCTGGTGGTCCAGTGGCTAAGACTCTGAGCTCCCCAAGCAGGGGTGTAGATTCGATCCCTGGTCAGGGAACTAGATCCCACACGTAGAAACTAAAGATCTGGTGTGATGAAACTAAGACCTGGCAGAGCCAAATAAAGAAATGTTTGCTAAAATAAAACCAAAACTACTGATATTTTCCCCTTCTTTCTCCAGGCTTCTGTTTACCTCATCATCGCCATATATGCAGATCCCTAAATCAGAAACCATAGTACAAGGACAGAAAACTCAAATGGTTACAGAGGAGTTTCCCTGATGATGGCTCAGTGGTAAAGAATCCACCTGACAATGCAGGAGACACCGGTTTGATCCCTGATCCAGGAAGATCCCTCGTGTGGCGGGACACCTAAGCCTGTGCTCCACAACTCTTGAGCCTGTGCCCTAGAGTCTGGAAACCACAACTACTGAGTCCTCACCCTGCAACTGCGGAAGCATGCGTGCCCTAGAGCCCGGGCTCAGCAGCAAGAGAAGCCACCACGGTGAGAAGCTCGCCCACCGCAACTAGACGGTAGCCCCCGCTCGCCACAACTAGAGAAAAGCCCATGCAGCAATGAAGACTCAGCACAGCCAATAAATAAATAAAAACAGTTATTTAAAAAATGACAAAAGTGGAGAAATAGAATCCCTAAGTTAGTAAAGTAGGACAGTGGTAAACAACTGGGAAAGGTGGAAACTGTGGCAAACTGAAAACCACAGCCTCATTGGCAGGAGACAATCACTGACCCATTCCTAGCAATTACTGCGGCTCAGGAATATGTGTCCAGTGCTGCTACATCTTCCAACTTTTCACAAAAACCTAGGGATACATATTTTTGTGAGCAATTTCTTAATTTGTCTAACATTATGTAGCCAGTTAAGGATCAGCCATGTAAGCAAAAAGCATTGGGTACAATGTTGTGAATGAGCAGTCTAGACATAAACATGTTAAAACACCACCCCACAGAGAACTTATTACAAAAGGGAGAGGATGTCTGCACAACGAGGAAATAGAGTGCAGGCCATTTGGAGCAAGTGCTCAAACTTCACAACACCAATACCAATAACACAAACTGACTTATGTGCCTTTGCTACAATTCAGTAGGGAGTCCATACACAACAGCGGCCAAAAGTTCTAACCTGAATCTTATCACAAGCAAACAATCAGGCAAATCAAAATTAAGGGCCATTCTCCAAAACAACTGACCTGAACTCATCATAAATGCCACAGAATGTCACAAAAGACAACAGCGGGACCCTGCTTTACAGGAGGGCTTCCCCAGTGTCTCAGCTGGTAAAGAATCCACCTGCAATGCAGGAGACAGACACAGGAGATAAAGTTTCAGTCCCCAGGTGGGGAATATCCCCTGGAGGAGGAAATGGCAAGCCACTCCAGTATTCTTGCCTGGAGAATCCCACGGACAGAGGAGCCTGGCGGGATATAGTCCAAAGGGGCACAAAAAGTCGGACACGACTGAGCATTAGCACAGAGACTCCAACGTGACAACTAAATGCGCTGTGTGATTATTAAATGGATCTTGGAATTACCACACACACACACATACCCAGTATAGTTAGGGCAATTGGGAAATGTGGATAATTATTGGGAAATGGATGGTAAAGAAGCTAATCATATTGTATCATATTAAACTTCTTGAGTTTGATAATGATATGGCGATTTTTCTAGGAGGTTATCCTTTTTCTTAGCATATATATGCTTGAGTATTTAGGAGTGAAGTGACTTGATGTTTGAAACGTGCTTTCAGTTGACTCAGAAAGAGAAAATGGGGTGGGCAGGCTGAGGTGAGAGAGAGAAAGGAAAAAAGTGAAAAATAAAAGTAGCAAAACTCACTGATGAATATAGTAATATGGTGCATGCATGGGAAAGTGAAGGGAAGGTGTTAGTCTCTCAGTCATGGCCAACTCTGTGTGACCCCAAGGGCTGTAGCCCACCAGGCNAGTAGCAAAACTCACTGATGAATATAGTAATATGGTGCATGCATGGGAAAGTGAAGGGAAAGTGTTAGTCTCTCAGTCATGGCCAACTCTGTGTGACCCCAAGGGCTGTAGCCCACCAGGCTCCTCTGTCCATGGGGTTCTCCAGGCAAGAACACTGGAGTGGGTTGCCATGCCCTCCTCCAGGGGATCTTCCTGACCAGGGATCACACCTGCATCTCTTAGGTCTCCGGCAATGGCAGGCAGGCACTAACGCCGCCTGAGAAGCCAGCAAAACTGCTTACCAGTCCTCAAACACACCACACACATTTATTCTCTTGCTCAAGTGTGTCAACTCTGCTACAAGGACTTTCCTTCATTTACAGGTCTAGCAAATCCCTATCCAGCATTCAAAACCCCAGTCCAGAAGGCTTCCCCGGTGGCCTAAAGTGGTTAGGATTCAGACTTTCACTCCCATGACCCCGGTCAGGGAACTGAGATCCCACAAGCCGCGCAACGCAGCCAAAAAACAAAAACAAACAAACAGAAAGAAACCCCAGTCAAAAATCAACTTCGATGACTATCACGTCTCTCCTCTGAAAGAATGAAGCAGTTCTTCCCGTGTTCCCTTCCACAGGTCCACTGTACTCTGATCTTCTGTTGTATCTGTGTCTGCATTGCCTCCTTCCAATAGTATTTCATATGTTCCTTGAAAGCAGGACTCTGTCCACGTTGTGGACGTTGCACATGGGTACAGGATTATTTCAACAAATGATTCTTTAGTTATCACAGCTGATATGCTGCTACAAACTGGAAGGATGCATCTTGCTCAAGAAACTGAAGTATTTGATGCGCTGATGGTCCTTAAAATTGCTTTACTCAATCTGTTTCTGTTTTAGCGCTTTCTTTGGAAAAGCTATTTTATTCAGGAGAGGTCTGAGGTGGGTACCTATAAGAGATAACTAAGCATCAGAAGGTAATCAGAAACAAACTGACAAAGTGTTGGGGAGGATTACTTGCTTCAAAAGCAAAATTTAAGTTCTGGGCCTATCTTCAATGAGGAGAAAATAAATCCCACACCCAAGGCCTTCAAAGCCTGAGAGAAGACTTTTGGTGCTGTGAGGTGTTAAAGGCTTAACTTCTTTGCCAAACGTCTGGGGTCTCAAGACCTTTTTCTTTCTTGGGAAAACTAAACATATTACCATGGCCTTTTCAGTGTGGGGGTCTGTTTCCTGTAACTCCGTGTCTCCTTTCAATTAAGATCAAATGGAATTTAACATTAAGCGGAGCCACTACTCTTTCTCAAACTAATGTTAATTATAACTTTGGTGGATGCGTTGCAGCTTGTTCTCAGTCTATCTGATTTTATGAACAGACAGGGGCAAAGCTTCAAGGAGACTGAGCATTCTGCCTCTATTATTATCGTGTTGGCCTGAAATAATATATAGGAGTTTTTTCTTCCCAGAGAATCTTCATATAATTATTTCTTATATTGAAAACACTAATCTTCCCTAGAAGCTAACAATAAAATTGTCTCTCTATTTGCTTTTGCTATATCTTTTAGGGAATTTTTTAAAACTTGGATATTTTGTTCTGACATATTTAAGGTGATATTTGCTACCTTAAAAATGTGAGCTCAATGTTGTCAAATCTTCCAATTAAAAAAAGATAATAGTATATTTACTAAATAAAACCAGCCTATATTTAGAGTTGCCAGGTCTAGCAAACAAAAATGTAGGACCTCCCATTAAATTTGAACTTGTTTCTCTGTTTATCTGTATTTTACAAACCTAATGGTAAGTCACCTGTATCTTTGCAAACTCTTGTTTAAGAAATGTTTCAAAATTGATTTTGAACAATTTACTGTTGTGTAAAAGGATAATAGCTTTTTGGTCTTGAAAATAATATGTGGCATCTAAGTGAAGGCCATTGACACTCAGTGGTGGATGTATATCATAATCATCAACATACCTACTGTTTCCTTAAATGAGAGTTTGCAAAGATAAGGATGACTTACCATTAGGTTTGTCAGATAAAATATAGATACACAGATAAATTCAAATTTAATGAGAAGTCCTGTATTTTTATTTGTAAGATCTGGCAACTCTAAATGCAAGCTGGTTTTATTTAGTAAATATGCTGTTATCTTTTTTTTTTTTAATAATAAGATTTGACATCATTGGGCTCACAATCTTGCATTATATCAGCTGGAGCTGAGTAGGCATTGTCCATTCCATAGGTTATCCTTCCCTCTCTAGCCCAATGCAGACATCACCTGGCCCCCTCCTGATTCCTGGATCCTGCAGGCATGAGTTTCTGACCCTGTCTGATCCACTCTCTATGTTTACAAACTGTATAGTTGCATACACCTACCAGCTCCCTAGACAACATATTAAGAAGTAGAGTTATCACTTTGCTGACAAAAGTCCACATAGTGAAAGCTATAGTTTTTCCAGTAGTCATGTACAGATGTGAGAGTTGGACCATAAAGAAGGCTGAGCACTGAAAAATTGATGCTTTTGAACTGTGGTTCTGGAGAAGACTCTTGAGAGTCTCTTGGACAACAAAGAAATCAAGCCAGTCAATCCTAAAGGAAATCAACCCTGAATATTCATTGGAAGGACTGATGCTGAAGCTGAGACTCCAGTACTTTGGCCACCTGATGGGAAAAGCCAACTCATTGGAAAAGACCCTGATACTGGGAAAGATTGAAGGCAGGAGGAGAAGGGAGTGACAGAGGATGAGACGGTTGGATGGCATCACTGACTCAATGGACATGAATTTGGGCAAACTTCAGGAAATAGCGAAGGACAGGGAATCCTGGCGTGCTGCAGTCCTTGGGGTCTCAAATAGTCACAACTGAGTGACTGAACAAGAGCAACAACCAGTTCCACCCTGGCTGTGCCCAAATTCCAATTAAGAAGCAGACAACTTTACTAGAATGGTTCATATAACAGTGACTCTGCATTGTTATATGTCACCATATATATGCCTCAAATATGCAAGTTATTTTTCGGTACTCTAGAATTCTTGCTTTCTTTTCCAGTCCACTGGTCAGTTCAGCCTCAGTCCTACCTAAGCATTTTAGGTGAGATACAAAGCCAAAGTGAATTTTAAATGAGAATAGTGAGTATGTTAATTCTTCAATACTTAAAATAATCATGTGACTTTAAAAGTTTAATCTTACAACATTTCAAATTTCCTACCTGAAAAAAATATAGAGGTTGGACAAAACGACTATTGCTTTAGGGATATATAATTGATTACTCTATGAAGTCAGTTTAGAGTCAAGGCTTTCCCAAATTCTAGAATCAGAACATCAACTCCTGAGGCAAACAGTTAAGCAACTTTCCGGTATTACTGTAAAGTTTTATAACATTGGAAAACATTTATCTGTTGTCAGACTTGCATAGCATCACTGCAGATTGCTAGGAGACAGTAAATGTTATTATAAGCATAAAGCCTTCACTTTTTCCTACTGCTATCTACTGCAAAAAAAGTGCACATGGCTACTGGTCCAAACATAATCCCTCTCAGGAGAATAGATATACCATTTAAAGATTTAAGTTGAAGAAAAGAAAAAACTGCTTATTATCACTTAATCCACTTAGTAGCTCTCTGAAAGGTGGGATGGGGCAATATAAACCAGTGTCAAATTTCAGTGATGTCCTTGAAGAGCTATTCCTAGCAGAGCTTTTGTTGATGTAGATCTACTGAGCATACTGGGCTTTAAAAAGCAGGGACAAGACTACACTTGAATACACCCACTCTCTCTGAAAGAATTAAACATCTACCTCATCATAAAAGTCTCTCTTTATGCAAACTAACCAGATTGCCTCAACCTTAAATGAGCACAATTAACACTTTCTCAATAGTTGCCCTTACCTCCCCAACAGCTTTTTTCCAGGTTCCTGTAATTACAGACCATTACTTCTCAAAAAAGCCAACATGACTCCTACCTCTATTCCCACAATTAACTTCCAAATTTAAATTATTCTGTAGTAAAAACTGAAGAATGAACCAGACAAATAGTATCCTAGAGAGTGAACTGGTTAGCCAGGGGACCTGGAAAATTCTTTTAAAGTGTATTAAATTGCTATTCTTAAAAATTATCATAATTTGTTGTTACAGTTCTTAATTACATAGAATTAAAAAGAACCAACGCAATTAAAGTGAAATGAAAGAGTACAATAAGAAGATGTGATGAAAATTTGAGGGGAACAAAAAAGAAATCCAAGATTTTCCAGTGACTCTGTTTATTATGCTTATTATTTAGTTTAAAAACTACATCAGAAAACATAAAATATCTTAGTTACCTGGTTCTTCAAATAGATTATATGTGCAACATTAAGTATTACCCATATCGCTACAAAGCTTCATGGATAAAATTTTAGTTATGGTGTTATTTTGAAGCAAATAAAAAGAGACATTAATGCAGGTATGCTACTGGAAATAATATAAAATTATTCAGAAACAAAAGAGCATTCTAAACTCAATCTACTTCATCTCTATTTAATAAATTTTTGATCACTCACTGATGAAGTATAAAATATAAAAGCAAATAAAAATCTATCATTTCAATGGAATAAAGATGCCATGTTAATGCAGTACTGATACACGGTTAGTGTATTAATACCAGTAAAAGTTAACAATACTTTATCTTATATTTTGATATCTAGTGGTAAACCTAGAAATGCCTTACAAAGATAGTAAAAGTACTATTTAATAAAGGTTAGGAAAAAAAATGTTGGAATTGGTTAGAGCAACCCAAGTAAGAAGATAATTTAACACAGATGCTAGAAGTTCTATATACCTTATATGCTATACAGCCTCTAGCATAACAATGGAAAGATTTTTTTTTAAGCCTTTGTATGATGCTTAGCAAAGAACTTTTTTTGACTTTTCTCTTTTTTAAAAAAAGAAGAATAAAAATTGTGGTTGTTTTGAAATTAAATATGTTTAAATATGGGCTTCCCTGGTGGCTCAGACGGTAAAGCATCTGCCTACAATGAGGGAGACCCGGGTTCGATCCCTAGATCAGAAAGATCCCCTGGAGAAGGAAACGGCAACTCACTCCAGTATTCATGCCTGGAAAATCCCATGGACTGAGGAGCCTGGTGGGCTACAATCCATGGAGTCGCAAAGAGTTGGACACGACTGAGCAACTTCTGTGTGTGTGTGTGTATGTTTAAATATAAATTGTTTAATTAGTAAAATATTAAATATATGCTGTTATTCAGTCACTCACTCAGTTGTGTCTGACTCTTTGCAACCATATGGACCCTATAGATATAGATATAAATATATATTAAAATTAAATATTTATCTATATCTATATACATACAAACACAGAACACTCTTAGAACAGTACATGACATAGAGCAAAAAATTTAAAAATACTACCAGTAACTATTACAATTTTGATTTGTGGGAGGTCATGGCAGAAAGAAAAAGGCAGATGAAAAAATCCTATTTCAATAAAAATCTCTTCTATGAAAGCACACAAAATATTCTATGCTTTAAGGAAATAATATTGTCTTTTGGACCACCTCAATGGCAAATGAGGATTCTGGCCTTTTTTAAGTTTGATGGAGAAAATGAGATGAGGCAGTAAAAGAGTACAAAGGTGAGTGCACAAACACAATGATAAATATAAAATGGCAAAATTTTCAGTTTTTCAGTGAGGTTTTATAGACTTTGGGCTCCCCTGGTGACTTAGAAGGTAAAGAATCAGCCTGCAATTTGAGAGACCCTGGTTCGATCCCTGGGTTGGGAAGATCCCTTGGAGAAGGGAATGGCAACCCACTCTAGCATTCTCTAGAATTCCATGGACAGAGGAGACTGATAGGCTACAGTCCATGGGATTCCAAAGAGTCTGACCCAACTGAGTAACTAATACACTAATGAATTTGCCATTAGGCAGATCTTCATAGGATATGCCACATATACCCCTACTATTTTTTGTTAAATGTAAGAGTAGAAAAAAAATTAAATATAGACGTATTTAGTCGTGTGGCTCATTCTTAGGTAATTGTCTACTTTTTAACACCATTCAAGTCATATAATTACAGATTTCAGATATGACTGGGAAGTAAAATATATGTTTGTCAGCTTTTCTTTATGACATACCTGTGAGAAAATGAAGGATTTTATACCTGAGTGAAAATATTTACCACTGGATAACACTTTGCTTTGTAAATAGTGTGCAAGGCACTGAAAATTCAAATATACAAGTACTTATCCTTAATTAAACTATTTAATTTATGGAGAACTAATGTGTCTTTTTAAAATTTTATTTATTTATTTCATTTTTTATTTTTTGGCTGCACTGGGTCTTTGCTGCTATGTGTGGGCTTTTCTCTAGTGGTGACAAGCAGGGGCTACTGTCTAGTCATGATGTACAAGCTTTTCTTTTTAGTGGTTTCTCCTGTTGTAGAGCATAGGCTCTAGGCACTTGAGTTCTGTAGCTGTGACATATGGGTTTAGTTGCCCCGCAGCATGTGGCATCATCTCAGACCAAGGATTGAACCTGTGTCCCCTGATTTGGCAGGTAAATTCTTTACCATTGGAGCACCAGAGAAGTCCTAAGTTGTCTTTATGTATCCAAGAACAGTATAGAAATTGCATCTTCAGCAACTGTAATGACATTGTTTATGTTGAATATTGGAGATAACTCAGAAGTAAATAAAAAAATAAAAAGAAAAGAAAGAGTAAAGAGAAAGAAAGAAAAGAATGTAAACTATAGTTTACTAGGAGAGGAAAAACAGCAACAACAACAACAACAAATAATCCAAGCTGACAAGTATATTGAGACTTGGGAATAATATAAAAGAGAAAACAATAATGTTTTTTATAATCATTTTTATTGGACATTGATGTGTTTAAAAAGAAAAATTAAAATCTCAGTTTTTAACTTTGGAAAATAAATAATGAGAAATAAAGATGAAATGTCCATAGAAGTCAAGAGATTAAAATCAGACCAAAGGACGTATTCTGAAATAGCATATTTAGGCTTCACTCTCTCCCAGTAATTCATGTTGAATACTGGAATGAAATGAGATCATCTTGGTAATTAACAATGGTGGGGCAAGAAGAATAGGCATAGTTCCCATATGAGTAACAAATGTGAAGTGTGTGAATATTGTTACCAGTCTATGATATAATAAGAAAAATTGTAAAGTTCAAAACTAATTAAAGTTCCTATTAAAAGTTCCTCCTCCTGAACATCTCCTGAAGAAGGAAATGGCAACCCACTCCAGTATTCTTGCCTGGAAAATCCCATGGATGGAGGAACATGGCAGGCTACAGTCTATTGGGTCGCAAGGAGTCAGACACAACTGAGCAACTTCATACTGTTAAAGGTAGAAGTGACAAAGGAGGAAGTCAATTAAGTAACATTTAATAATATATATTTATTTCTAGAGTTTCAACAGCAAAACACTGGTTAAAGGTTGATAAATTACACAAATGTATAAGAATTTCATGAGTACAGTAGTCTTCCCCACACTTATCCACAAGGACTATATTCCAAGACCCCCAGTGGTTGCCTGAAACTGAGAATAGTACTGAATCTTATATATACCACTTTTTTCTTATACATACATATCTATGATAAAGTTTAATTTATAAATTAAGAACAGCAAGAGATTAACAAAAATAAGTCACAATAAAATAGAATAATTATAATAACATACTATAATCAAAGTTACATGAATATGGCCTTTCTAAAAATATCATATTATACAGTACTTACAATTCTTCTTGTGATGATATGAGATGATAAAAATGCCTACCTGATGAGGTGAGATGAAGGATGAAGGCATTGTGATGCAGCGCTGGACATAGTGACCTTCTGACAATATGTCAGGAGGATCATTAACTTCGGGTGATCCTGGATCATTGAGACCAATGATGTAAATCATTGAATGTTGGGAGCAGACGATATGATGCCTAGGGACCTGGGAAGCACAGAGCAGGAGGGCAAGAGATATCATCATGCTGCTCAGAACAATTTAAAACCTATGAACTGTTTACTTCTGGAATTTTCTTTTAAATATTTTGGGACCACATCTGACTTAAGGTCCCAATCTGAAACCAAAGGAAGTAAAACAGCAAGGAAGGACAGACTACTACAAGGAAGAAGTAAAACTGCAAGGAAGGAGTAAAATGCGTCTCCCTGAAAGCAGGTTGTGTTACTTTCACTGTTGTTCAGTCACTAAATTGTGTCTGGCTCTTTGTGATCCCATGGATTGCAGCACTCCAGGCTTCCTTGTAGTTCACTGTCTCCTGGAGTTTGCTCACACTCATGTTCATTGAGTCAATGATGCCATCCAACCATCTCATCCTCTGTCACCCTCTTTTTTCTGCTTTCAATCTTTCCCAGCATCACAATCTCTTTCAATGAGTCAACTCCTTGCATCAGGTGGCCAAAGTATTGGACTTCAGCTTCAGGATCAGTCTTTCCAGTGAATGTTCAGGGTTAATTTCTTTAAGGGTTGACTGGTTTTATCTCCTTGCTGACCAAGGGACTCTCAAGAGTATTCTCCAGAACCATAATTCAAAAGCATCAATTCTTCAATGCTTAGCGTTCTTTATGGTCTAACTCTTACATCCATACATGACTACTGGGAAAACCATAGTTTGACCAAATGGACCTTTGCTGGCAAAGTAATGTCACTGCTTTTTAGTATGCTGTTTAGATTTGTCACTGAAAGATGAAGCCCCCAGTTCAGTAGGTGCCCAATATGCTACTGGAGATCAGTGGAGAAATAACTCCAGAAAGAATGGAGCCAAAACAAAAACAACACCCAGTTGTGGATGTGACTGGAAACAAGACCCAATGATGTAAAGAGCAATATTGCATAGGAACCTACAAGTTAGGTCCATGAATCAGGGAAAATTGGAAGTGGTCAAACAGGAGATGGGTGAGTGCTGACATTTTAGGAATCAGCAAACTAAAATGTACTGGAATGGGTGAATTTAACTCAGATGACCATTACATTTACTACTGTGGGCAGGAATCCCTTAGAAGAAATGGAGTAGAACTCATAGTCAACAAAAGAGTCTGAAATGCAGTACTTGGATACAATCTCAAAAATGACAGAATTGATTTCTGTTTGATTCCAGGGCAAGCCATTCAATATCATAGTAATCCAAGTCTATGCCCCAACCAGTAATGCTGAAGAAGCTGACATTGAACTGTTCTATGAAGACTTACAAGACCTTCTAGAACTAAAACCCAGAAAAGATGTCCTTTTCATTATAGGGGACTGGAATGCAAAGTAGGAAGTCAAGAAACACCTGGAGTAACAGGCAAATTTGGCCTTGGAGTACAGAATGAAGCAGGGAAAATGCTGATAGAGTTTTGCCAAGAGAATGCGCTGGTCATAGCAAATACCCTCTTCCAACAACACAAGAGAAGACTCTACACATGGACATCACCACNAAACCTGAAAACCTTTGGGAACCCTGGAAAGCCAGTGAGTGCTGGCTGGGGCAAGGCTGGAGCCGGGAGGGTGTGGCACTACGCCCCTCCCTTTTCTCTCCACCTTTCAACTGATATAGTTAGGCGCTACTGGTTCAGAAATCCGGAGTGGGTCCCCAGAGGGACGCCAGGACTCCCCCGGAGCGTGGCACTGAATGCAAGCGCAAAGGTTTCTCGCCCGCTTCAGAGCTCGGACAGGAGTCAGGGATACTGTCCGTGGTGCTGAAGGAGATGATCCGCGGAAAGCTTCCGGAAGCGGGAACTGTCTGGGATGCTAACAGAATCTCTAAAGAGAAATCCCCGGGGTTCCGTAGCGGGAGGACCTCTTTGGAAGGCCCCACAAGGCGGAGGCAGAAAACTGTGCCCGGAGATGGTTTCAAGAACCCATGACTGGAAAACAAGGGAGAGTCCAAGCCAGAGAACCGTGAGGCCCTGCTACCCATTCCTCCAAGCTGCCCCGGGGACATGCGACTGCCCCTTCTATTTCCCACCCGCGCCGGGCCGACTCACTCCCGCGGTCAGTAGCCCCCTACCGGGGCTGGGGCCTGGCCCTGAGGCGGCAGCTGACCTGGATGGTCTGTCTGTTGTAGACTTTTACCACGTGGAAGTTAAAACTGTAGATTCCTTTGCGCGGGGCGATGAAAGTGCTGCGTTCTGAATCAAAGTTGTTCCCGATGTTCACCAGTACCTATAACGAGACGAGAACGAAAAGGAGTGGACAAGAATCTGTCCCGAACTCTAGTCCTCGCTTTTCCGCCAAGACCTCGGAGAGGGTCGAACATCTACCTACTACCTCTCCCCCAACCCCCACCCATCCAGTCTTCCTGGAGCACTCACCTGGTCGAAGTAGATGATCATGGTGCGATTACTCATCTCGGACGGCTCATGGTTGGTGCTTCTGATGGCAGAGAAAGCCACCTTGGCGCTGCCGGAGCGCACAGAGATGCCCAGAGCTGTGCCCGTGGGATCGGACGTAGGGTTGGAGTCGCAAACCACCAGGCACTTGCCTTCTAGCAC
>SJYV01023060.1:128792-163923 GCA_006410875.1 Neotragus pygmaeus
AAAGCAACAGTTACACCAGGACATGGAAAACAGACTGGTTCCAAATCAGGAAAGGAGTAGGTCAAGGCTGTATATTGTCACCCTGCTTATTTAACTTATATGTAGAGTGCATCATGAGAAATGCTGGGCTGGATAAAGCACAGTCTGGAATCAAGATTGCCAGGAGAAATATCAATAACCTCAGATATGCAGATGACACCACCCTTATGGCAGAAAGTGAAGAACTAAAGAGCCTCTTGATGAAAGTGAAAGAGGAGAGTGAAAAAGTTGGCTTAAAGCTCAACATTCAGAAAACAAAGATCACGGCATCTAGTCCTATCACTTCAAGGCAAATAGATGGGGAAACAGTGGAAACAGTGTCAGACATTATTTTTTAGGGCTCCAAAATCACTGCAGATGGTGATTGCAGCCATGAAATTAAACAACATTTACTCCTTGGCAGGAAATTTATGACCAACCTAGACAGCAACAAAGTTCCATCTAGTCAAGGCTATGGCTTTACCAGCAGTCATGTACGGATATAAGAGTTGGACTATAAAGAAAGCTGAGCGAAGAAGAACTGATGCTTTTGAACTGTGATGTTAGAGAAGACTCTTAGACTGCAAGGGGATCCAACCAGTACATTCTAAAGGAAATAAATCCTGAATATTTACTGGGAGCACTGATGTTGAGGCTGAAACTCCAATACTTTGGACACTTGATGCGAAGAACTAACTCATTTGAAAGACTCTGATACTGGGAGAGATTGAGGGCAAGAAGAGAAGGGAACAACAGAGGATGAGATGGTTGGATGTGTATCACTGACTCAATGGACATTAGTTTGAGTAAACCCCTGGAGTTGGTGATGAACAGGGAGGCCTGGCATACTGCAGTCTGTAGGGTCACACAGAGTAGGACACGACTGAGTGACTGAACTGAACTGAACTGAACTGAGGTTTGTCATAGCTTTCCTTCCAAGGAGCAAGTGTCTTTTCATTTCACGACTGCAGTCACTTTGCACAGTGATTTTGGAGCCCAAGAAAATAAAAGTTGTCTCTGTTTCCACTTTTTCCCCATCTATTTCCCATGAAGTGATGGGACCAGATGCCACAATCTTAGTTTTCTGAATGTTGAACTTTAAGCCAAGTTTTTCAGTATCCTCTTTCACCTTCATCAAGAGGCTCTTTAGTTCCTCTCCCATTAACGTGGTATCATCTGCTTATCTGAGGTTGTTGACATTTCATATGAATAAGTGTAGATTTTACGAGTTTAACTCTTAGATGCCATCTTCTTTCCTAATTTCCAAGTGCTTGGAGTAGCACACATTCTTTCCAGGATCTGCTTAAAAACTTTACTTTTGGTTGCCTAACAAGGTCTCAGGTAGATTGTGATTGGGACAAAAAGGAATACATTTTTCTTATTTAGTTAGTAATTTTGCATTCTACTTCACGAAATATCATTGTGTCCCCAAAATCAAGATATCAGCATACTGTGAAGTAGTGAAAATGTAAACATTAATGACTGAAGTTATACCCACTCATGGAATAGATAGTGGTACCATTTCTGACCTACAAAACTCTAGATAAGGAACAGTTTGGGGGGAATCAGATTAAATTTTTCTTGAACATGTTATGTTTTGCTTTTCTTTGAGACACCCGAGTATTTTCCGGAAGACAGTTCTGAGTCCAAATGCGGGAACTGTTAATAGTGACATATGTGTCCTAAGGACCGAGCAAGAATACAAAACTGTCCTTTTGTTTTGACAATTTATGTCATGGAATACCACATGAGAATGACTTTTCTTGGACATGCAGCAGAAATAAAATTTCAGTGGGTAGAAGAGTAAATGGGACATGTTTAAACAGAATAGAGAAGAGATTCTTTCAAGAAATTTGATTGTGAAGGGTCGGGAAAAAAGCAGGTTTTTGCTTGACACATGCTGACATGGGAAAAATTACTTTTTGTTGTATTGTTTTTATTTTGTGTTCTTTGTGGGAGAGACTTGGGCATGTTCAAATGCTTCTGAATGAAAGCCTAGAAAAGATGTTGAAGATACTGCAGGCAATATCTTGAAATATTAATATTTCAAATATTTACACAGAGACTAAACAAATTGATGGCGTTTTAAGCATTACCCAAATCTAAAGCAACATCTTGTGATGTTTTCTAAACAGGATTTTCTTTTCTTTTTTTTTCTTTTTAAGACCAAACCAGAGCAGAGCAACAGGCATGGTAAATTCAGAAGGGCCACTCAAGGGCTCCAGGAGTCATAGTTGGGGCTGTTTTATCGTGTCAGGGCGGGTCTACACTGACTGTGGAAGTAGACTGAGCTTCAGTTTGATCTATGTGCCCAGACAACTTTCACTTACCTTGGGTAGTCATCCAAAGAAGCCTCTGATAATCAACACTGCTATATGTTATACATGAAAATTGTCAAGAAAGTAAATCTGAAGAGTTTTCGTCACAAGGAAAAACTTTTTTACAATTTATTTAAAAATACATCTTTATGAGATGATGGATATTCGCTACATTTATTATTATAATCATGTCAAGAAGTGTTATAAGTCAGTCACTGTGCTGTGTATACCTTAAACAGTGCTGTATATCAATTTATCTTTAAAAAATTGGAGAAAAAAGAAAAAGAAAGTTAAAGGGAATAAGTGACTGAAATAAAAAACCAAGAAGCCTTTTACTTTGACTTTATTCCTTTAGTTTTCTAAAGATCAGAACCCATATTTAAAGTTCGGAATCCAGCTATATGAAGATGCAAAAGGCAGCCAAATTCAAGAAGAGCTAACTCCAAGCCAGACTATATCTTTATAAAAAAAAAATCATGCAAAAACTTCCCTTTAAAAAAAGCATTAATAAAAGACCCTGGAGGAATAAATGGCAACCCACTCCAGTATTCTTACCTGAAAAATCCCATTGACAGAAAAGCCTATTGGGCCATGAGGTCTCAAAGAATCAGACACAACTGAAGCAACTGAGCATTAATAAAAGAGTGATGAGAGAGTTAATAATATGTAGGAAACCAAAAAGACCTTGTTCTGTTTATAAAATTTTGGTTTGAAAACTTCCGTAAAGCTGATGACTATAAACTTAATTTAATTTAATTAATCAATTTAATTAAAACTGAAATCTGTCTGCTAAAAGAGCCTAAAACAATGATATCCCCAGGAACCCTTGAATAAATGACTGATTCTGGGTCTGGTATCAGTTCAGTTCAGTTCAGTCACTCAGTCATGCCCGACTCTCTGCGACCCCATGAATTGCAGCAGGGCCTCCCTGTCCTTCACCATCTCCCAGAGTTCACTCAAACTCAAGTCCATCGAGTCAGTGATGACATCCAGCCATCTCATCCTCTGTCATCCCCTTCTCCTCCTGCCCTCATTCCCTCCCAGCATCAGAGTATTTTCCAATGAGTCAACTCTTCACATGAGATGGCCAAAGTACTGGAGTTTCAGCTTTAGCATCATTCTTTCCAAAGAAATTCCAGGGCTGATCTCCTTCAGAATGGACTAGTTAGATCTCCTTGCAGTCCAAGGGACTCTCAAGAGTCTTCTCCAACACCACAGTTCAGGGGCTGGTATAGGCAGAGTTAAATATGACCCTTAAATATCTTTTCATGCCAGAAAGTAAGGAAGTACTCAGAAAAAATAAGAGATACTCAAGGACACAGAAGGCAGCTTGAAGGAAAACCACAGGCCAAATTCGATACAATATGATTATCAAATTCAGATTGTGACAAATGAATTTAACTGCATTATAAATATAGGACATGACCTCTCTGAAGTAGGTGCAGTAGAAGGAACTGACCCAAGTAACTTTGGAAAACCATATTTTGACCAGAAATTGTAAGGCTAAAGCAAAATAAACATTGTACTCTGGTTTCAAATTTGTTTTTCACTGGAGTATGTTTTAACAATTCTGAAAGAATATCTATACTAAGGATGAATAAATAGGTAAATTAATGTTAGATTATGAGAGCCAGGTTTCTTCTCACTATCATAGAAAGAAATTAAAGTCAACTAGAAAAGTCTAGAACAAACCATGTGATAATAGTTGAGACATCAATATGAACTCATGTTTAGTTTTACAGATAAATTGATCATAGAGAGATAAATGATTATAGGTTTTGTGATTACATTCTTAATGTATGTCCCCCAGTACTCCTCACTAAAAGCAAGGCTATGCAAATAGCACCCAGTACTCTGACACCTAGTTCTTATTTCTAATATACTCAATAAAAAGAGAAATGGCTTTTCTAGGACTGTGTCAGAGGTAAGCCTCATACAGGATGGACCTGGAGCATCTTTAACAGAAGATAAACACAAGAGGGCCAGAGGCATGTGAAAGATACATGGGAGTCATTCTGAAAGATCTCACACTGGCCAAACCCAGGACAATTGGAACAATACGATAACTATCAAACTATTGGGTCATAATCCAATGCATAAAATAAACAGGAGTTCATACTAACACAAATAAACAATTGAGGGAATAAATAAAAGAGGGAGTGGACTAATCCTCCTCAAAGTAGAATGAAAAATAAAATGTAGATATTCTCCTCTAGGAAATGGAGGTTAATTCCCTCTCTCCTTGAGTGTGGGCTAGATATGATTCACCGCCAAGCAGCAGAGTATGGATAGTTACTTTACAGTGGAGAAACCTGTTGTCATCCAGTCTCTAAGTCATGTCTTACTATTTGTGACCCCATGGACTGCAGCACTCCAGGATCTTCTGTCTTCCACAGGCTCCCAGAGTTTGCTCAAATTCACATCCATTGAACCAGTGATGCTATCTAATCATCTCTACTGCTTCCACCTTCAATCTTTTCCAGCATCATAGTCTTTTCCAATGAGTCTGCTCTTTGCTGTAAGTGGCCAAAGTACTGGAGCTTCAGTTTCAACTTCAGTCCTTCCAATGGATATTCAGGGTTCATTTGTTTTAGGATTGACTGGTTTGATCTCCTTTCTGTCCAAGGGATTCTCTTCAAGAGTCTTCTCCAGCACCATAATTCAAAAGCATCAGTTCTTCAGTGCTCAGCCTTCTATACTGTCCAACTCTCATATCAATACATGACTAATGAAGAAACCATAGCTTAGACTCTATGGACCTTTACTGGCAAAGTAACATCTATGCTTTTTAATAAGTTGTCTAAGTTTGTCATAGCTTTCCTTCCAAAGAGCAAGCGCCTTTTAATTTCATGGCTGCAGTCACCGTCTGCAGATATTTTGGATCCCAAGAAAATCAAATCTGCCACTGCTTCCACTTTTTGCCCTTCTATTTGCCATGAAGTGATAGAGCTAGATGCCATGATATTAGTTTTTTGAATGTTGAGCTTTAAGCCAACTTTTTCACTCTCTTCTTTCACCTTCATCAAGAGGCTCTTTAGTTCCTTTTCACTTTCTACCATTAGAGTGGTATCATCTGCATATCAGAGTCTGTTGATATTTCTCCCAGAAATCTTAATTTAAGTTTGTGATTCATCCAGCCCAGCATTTTGCATAATATACCCTGNTTTCACCTTCATCAAGAGGCTCTTTAGTTCCTTTTCACTTTCTACCATTAGAGTGGTATCATCTGCATATCAGAGTCTGTTGATATTTCTCCCAGAAATCTTAATTTAAGTTTGTGATTCATCCAGCCCAGCATTTTGCATAATATACCCTGCATAGAACTTAAATAAGCAGGGTGATAAAATACAGCCTTGATATACATACTCTTTTCCTCATTTTGAAGCAGTCGGTTGTTCGATGTCTGGTTCTAACTTGCTTCTTGACCCGCATACATATTTCTGGGGTAAGGAGAAATAGGGTGGCCTGGTACTCCCATCACTTGGAGAATTTTCCACAGTTTGTTGTGATTCACACAGTCAAAGGCTTTCACATAATCAATGAACCAGAAATAGATGTTGTTCTGGGACTCCCTTGTTTTCTCTATGATCCAATGAACGTTGGCAATTTTATCTCTGGATCCTCTGCGTTTTCTAAACCCTCTTTGTACATCTGGAAGTTCCTGGTTCATGTACTACTGAAGCCTAGCTTTAAGGATTTTGAGCACTATCTTGCTAGCATGTGAAATGAGTGTAATTGTACAGTAGTTTGGACGTTCTGTGGCATTGCCCTTTTTGGGATTGGAATGAAAACTGACCTTTTCCTGTCCTGTGGCCACTGCTGTGTTTTCCAAATTTGCTGACATATTGAATGCAGTACTTTAACATCATCAGCTGGAATTCCATCATCCACTAGCTTTATTAATGGTAACGTTTCCTAAGGCCCACCTGACTTCACACTCCAAAATGTCTGGCTCAAGGTGAAGGACCACACCATCACGGTTCTCTGAGTCTTTAAGAGCTTTCTTGTTAGTTCTGTGTATTCTTGCCATCTCTTCTTAGTCTCTTTGGCTTCTATTATGTCCTTACTGTTTTTGCACTTTATCATGTCCATCCTTACATGAAATACTCCCTTGATATTTACAATTTTCTTGAAGAGATCTCTAGTCTTTCCCATTCTATTATTTTCCTCTATTTCTTTACATTATTCATTTAAGAAAGTCTTCTTATCTCTGCTTGCTATTCTTTGGAACTCTGCATTCAGTTTGATATATCTTTCCCTTTCTCCCTTGTCTTTCACTTCACCTCTTTCCCCAGCTGTTTGTAAAGCCTCTTTGCCTTCTTGCATTTCTTTTGCATTTCCTCAGAGTCAATAAAAGAATCCAAAATGCAGTACTTAGTTTCCACCTCAAAAATGGCAGAATGATCTCTGTTCATTTCCAAGGCAAACCATTCAACATCACAGAAATCCAAGTCTATGCCCCAGTCACTGATGCTGAAGAAGCTGAAGTTGACTAGTACAATGAAGACCTACCACAACTCTAGAACTAACGCCAAGAAAGATGCTCTATTCAACATAGAGTATTGGAATGCAAAAGTAGAAAGTCAAGTTATACCTAGAATAACAGGCAAGTTTGGCCTTGGAGTACAAAATGAAACAGGATAAAGGCTAACAGAGTTTTCTCAAGAGAACATGTTGGTCATAGCAAATATCCTTTTCCAACAACCTGAGACAACTTTATATGTTACTTCACCACATGGTCAATACCAAAATCAGATTGATTATGTTCTTTGCAGCTGAAGGTGAAGAAGTTCTGTAGTCAGCAAAAACAACACCTGGAGCTGACTGTGACTCAGATCATGAGCTCTTTATTGCAAAATTCAGGCTTAAATTGAAAAAAAGTAAGGAAAACTACTAAGCCAATAAGCTATGAGCTAAATCAAATGATTATACAGTGAAGGTGATGAATAGATTCAAGGGATTAGACATAGACAGAGTGCCTGAAGAACTATGGACAGAGGTTCGTAATATTGTTGAGGTGGCAGTGATCAAAACCATCTCAAAGGAAAAGAAATTCACGAAGGTAAAATGGTTCTCTGAGGAAGAAAGACCAGATAGACATAGTATGAATCAAGTAATTCAAGGTTATTATCATCAATGACAAATTATTCTGACAGCATATACTCCCTGACAGAATGTGATGTTGTTGCTCTGTAAGAAATATTCTGGTTTTGTAGGTGGGAAATTAACTTAAAAAAAAAAAANAGGTTATTATCATCAATGACAAATTATTCTGACAGCATATACTCCCTGACAGAATGTGATGTTGTTGCTCTGTAAGAAATATTCTGGTTTTGTAGGTGGGAAATTAACTTAAAAAAAAAAAATCTGTGTATCATTTCACTTACTATTATTAGTGTGAACTACAATGGAATTTTTAAAAATTATGATAAACTACTAATCTACTACTACATGGTTCAGAAAAAATATACAAATGCCATATAAATGCGTTTGTATGTGTATGTGTCCTAGAGAAGAAAATGGCAACCTGCTCCAGTATTCTTGCCTGGGAAGTCCCATGGATGGACAGAGGAGCCTCGTACTACAGTCCATGGGGTTGTAAGAGTCAGACACAACTCAGTAACTAAACCACCACCACCACCACCACGTATATATATAAACATAGAGAAAATGATAAACCCGGTTCCTGCCATCAGTAAGTTAACATTCCACTGGAAAAGGTAGGGAACAAAAAAAGATAGTTACAATATAATATAATACATGCTATGACAGAGAGGAGTATGTGACCATAGGCGCATAGGGTAGAAGTCCTTAACTTAAACTGGAGGGGCTGTCTAGAAAAGACTCGATGATCAAGACAGTTTGTGAAAGATGGGAAAGGGTTAGTTAGGTGAAGAAACACGCTGCAGGCAATGTGAATCCCATATGCAGAAACGTGGAATTGGGAGAAAGCTTGACGTTTTCAGGGCTGTGCTGGCACTTTTAGGATAATTTATTTTCCAGAAGACTCCTTGCTCCCTTTTACCATGTGACCTTTGTCTGGACCTGCACGTTAATCCACCAGACATTCAGGGACGTTTCTTACACTGAGGGCTAATAGTTAAAATGCACAATGGAATCGTATCTGAGTAAAAATTAATCACATTGTTTAAAAGAGAATATGAAAGGTAAAATAAGGAGAAGAAAAGAGATAAAATCTAACTTCCTTGCCTCACAAAATGTCAGGAGTTACCATATTCCAGGTATTTGGTTGGTTCTGGGTCAACAAGTAGAGTGGGGAGATAGTTTATCATCTGTCATGCCAAGTAGAAGAAATTTGCACTAGTGTATTTGTGATTTGTGAGAGATGCCAATAACTGTCAAATTAAAATATGAGAAAACACAAGCCTTTGGCAGCAACTGACTGAAATGGCAGGTGCTAGCTTTCCTAATGTGAGACAATCCATTGAATTGTCTTTCTTTGCTGCAAAAGCAGAAAATATCTGAAGATCACACGTCTCAGGTTGTTCGTCCTGTTGGCCTAATAAGCAGAATGTTTGCCAGGAGTAACACAGTCAGTTGTATTTTTGAGGTCCATATTTTGGGATCCTACATTTTGGTATCCTCAGAAAATATACCTAATTTATCTTTAATTGACTTTTCACCTAGATACACAGTGTCTTACTTTAAGTTGAGAAATCAGCCAGTTATCCCTAAGCAATTTTGGATGTCAAAATCTAACCGATTTCATCCTACAAGCAAGTTAAACAGGTTGCAAAAGCTTGAGATTTCATCCTCACAATATGTACATGTACCAGTAGATTGTGGACTTAGCACACCAAGATAGAGGGTAAAATGAAAATAATTGCTCATCTAAAGTTCTGTTTGCAATGGGGTTGGATCTCAAAGAAATTTATTTTTTAGAGTATGAATGAAGAGGCATATGCTTAACCCCTTGTCTTTCATTCTTATTCTACTCCTTCTTGATCAAGACTATTAAATCAGTCAAATATTTTTAAACTCTTACCTTGATTTCATAAACATTATCTCTAACTTCTCACCTTTTCACTTTTACCCTGGACTCAAGTCAGCAGAGAAAAATGTTTTCATCTGTTGCTTAAACCACAGCAAACCAAGTTCTCCCTTGTGGCATTTCTTTTCTTTTGAATTAAGTCCAGTGGGTTTACTAGAAAATAACTTATTGACTTAATATTACTTTTTCGAACTAAATGAAGATATTGAACAGATATGGTTTCTAGATTTTGTTTCAGAAAATATTTATGCAGAGAAAAATTGAAAATAGATAACTCCAGAAATTATTGACTTATGTAAGTCTTTTAGGTAAGAGCCTGTCACCCAAATCTCTGGATTTAGAAATCCATTTTTTGTTTTCAGAAAGTTTAAGGCTCTAGGGTAACATTTGGAAGAACAAACAGGTAAGAACATTTAATACAAAGAGATTGTGAAATAGTAGGCTGAGCTCTAAAATGTTCTTCTAGATAATAAAACCTATCTGAAATTAAAATAACTTTTATGACACCATTATAACATAAGACTAGATACAGTTCAGTAAAACAGATTGATGGACCAGAACTGATTCTATTATATATAAATTATAATATAATACAAGAAGAATCAAATCAATCAGAAACAGATAGACAATTTAAAAACTGTTTGGCAAAAATTTCAATGCCCTAGAAAATTAGGAAGAGACAGAGACTTAAGAAACACACAAAATGCAACATATGGACTTTGTTTTGTCTCACACGCAAAGAAATCAATTGTAAAAAGACAACCCTGAGCTCTAGATTATTAGCTGATATTAAGAAATTACTGTTAGTTTTGTTACATGTAATAAAGGCATGGTATTTACATTTGGAAAAGAAGTGTCTTTCTCAAATAGAGAAAAACACTAGATTATTTACAGATGAAATGATTGGATATCTGGGATCTGTCTTAAAATGTTCAAGATGAAAAAAGAAAAATGGAGTGAAGAAAAGATGAAATAAGAAAGGCAAAATAATCATTAGGAAAAGTGTGGGCATTCATTATATTGTTCTTGCCTATTCAGGTAGTTTTGAAAATTTCTGTAACAAAAAGTTATTAAAAAAACAAACACTGGACTAATTTCTTCAAAGAAATCTCACATTGAAACACGAAAAAGAGCAGAGTACTTTGCTGAAGATAGAGAAGACAGCTACAAATTCCAAGTTCTTCACCCTTTTCCAGGAAGAGTCCCTGGAGTGTCTTTGTGGAGCCTGGTTAAGGAAGGTGGTAGCCTTCAACTCCTTCAGCTGATGGACCGCAAGCACCACAGGGTCCAAGGTGACTCTTCCCATCCCTGTCTGACTCTTCCCTAACCTGTCTGCACTGGCATTAGCTGCAGCATGCAAGATCTGACCCCTGCACTAGGAGCGCAAAGCCTTAACCACTGGATCCCAGGGCAGTCCCCCACAGCCGACCTTTTTATAGGAGTACTCACCTCCAGGCACAATCCCCTGCCCAGGTAGGCATCTCCCTTGTATACACTTTGACTTCAACCGTTTCCTTGCTCTTGGTGACTGAGAATTTGGTAAATGTGTTAATCATCTTTTGATTTGTTGTTTTTATATGTAGAATATTTTTTATCATAGTAATAACCTTAGTTTTCATCTAATAAAGGATGCTTTTTAAAAAGAAAATGGCATAGAGGCAATCAATCAACTATTCAGAAAAAAAGCAAAGGATGCCTTAAAATACATTCTACTCCAAAAATACAAGTAGTAAAATATCATTTGTAAAATAAAAAGTGTAAAATGACCAGCTAAAGTAAAATTGTCATTGACCATGGGGTCGCTAAGACGGACATGACTTAGCGACTTCACTTTCACCTTTCACTTTCATGCATTGGAGCATGAAATGGCAACCCACTCCAATGTTCTTGCCTGGAAGATCCCAGGGATGGGGGAGCCTGGTGGGCTGCCGTCTATGGGGTCACACAGAGTCAGACACGACTGAAGTGACTTAGCAACAACAACAATCAAGGTAAAAGATATCTGGTGAAAGATAGGGTTTTTTCTAACCTTGAACGTACAGATCAAAATTTTTACTACACAAAACCTAAGAAATTTCATTCCCCAAACAGATAAGTATTTTAAAGATTAAAAATCACATAATAAACTAGAAAAAGAGCCAATGCATAAAAAGACAAGTGGTTAAAATTTTTATTACAGAAAAAACTCTTAAAAGTGCTAAAATCACAAAAGAGCAAAAGGCGAAGTTCATAAATAGTCATTTCATATGAGAAAAGTACCATAGGCATCTCTATATAAAATCTATGTTACTCTTGTCACCATTAACTAATATAATGTAAACTGAAATAAAAAGTTTTCAGCTACCAAAATAGCAATAAAAATGTATCAAATATAATTTTTTATTCAGTTCAAAAGAGTCTTTAAAATATTCTAATTTTGTAATAAACAAATCTTATTTAAAAAATAAATTTGTTCATTAAATGTTACTTAAAGTAAAAACTTGAAAACAAGTTACATGATCAACAATAGAATGATTAGCTAAACAATGATTCAAATGTTTCAGTTCAGTTCAGTCACTCAGTCATGTCCGACTATTTGCGACCCCATGAATCGCAGCACACCAGGCCTCTCTGTCCATCATCAACTCCCGGAGTTCACTCAAACTCATCTCCATCTAATTGGCGATGCCATCCAGCCATCTCATCCTCTGTCGTCCCCTTCTCTTCCTGCCCCCAATCCCTTCCAGCATCAGGGTCTTTTCCAATGAGTCAAATCTTCACATCAAGTGGTCAAAGTATTGGAGTTTCAGCTTCAGCATCAGTCCTTCCAATGAATACCCAGGACTGATTTCCCTTGGGATGGACTGGGTGGATCTCCTTGCAGTCCAAGGGACTCTCAGGAGTCTTCTCCAACACCACAGTTCAAAAGCATCAATTCTTTGGTGCTCAGCTTTCTTCACAGTCCAACTCACACATCCATATACGACCGCTGGAAAAATCATAGCCTTGACTAGACGGATCTTTGTTGGCAAAGTAATGTCTCTGCTTTTTAAGATGCTATGTAGATTGGTCACAACTTTCCTTCCAAGGAGTAAGTGTCTTTTAATTTCATGGCTGCAATCACAGTCTGCAGTGATTTTGGAGCCCTAAAAAATAAAGCTGGACACTGCTTCCACTGTTTCCTCATCTATTTGCCATGAAGTGATGGGGCCAGATGCCATGATCTTCGTTTTCTGAATGTTGAGCTTTAAGCCAACTTTTTCACTCTCCACTTTCACTTTCATCAAGAGGCTTTTTAGTTCCTCTTCACTTTCTGCCATAAGGGTGGTGTCATCTGCATATCTGAGGTGATTGATATTTCTCCCGGCAATCTTAATTCCAGTTTGTGCTTCTTCCAGCCCAGCGTTTCTCATTATGTACTCTGCATAGAAGTTAAATAAGCAGGGTGACAATATACAGCTTTGATGTACTCCTTTTCCTATTTGGAACCAGTCTGTTGTTCCATGTCCAGTTCTAACTGTTGCTTCCTGACCTGCATATAGGTTTCTCAAGAGGCAGGTCAAGTGGTCTGGTATTCCTATCTCTTTCAGAATTTTCCACAGTTGATTGTGATCCACACAGTCAAAGGCTTTGGCATAGTCAATAAAGCAGAAATAGATGTTTTTCTGGAACTCTCTTGCCTTTTCGATGATCCAGCTGATGTTGGCAATTTGATCTCTGGTAAAAGATTTGTTAATGCAAACATGTTTACATTTTAAGGTTAAGTCTAGAAAAATTGAAGGTTGTAGATTTAATATAAAAGCTATCACAAATATTTTCACAACAAAGACTAACTTTTTCATGCTGCTGCTACTGCTGCTAAGTTGCTTCAGTTGTGTCTGACTCTGTGCGACCCCATAAATGGCAAGCCCACTGGGCTTCTCTGTTCCTGGGATTCTCCAGGCAAGAATACTGGAGTGGGTTGCCATTTCCTTCTTCAGTGCATGAAAGGGAAAAGTGAAAGTGAAGTCACTGAGTCGCGCCCGACTCTTTAGCAACCCCATGGACTGTAGCCTACTGGGCTCCTCCGTCCATGGGATTTTCCAGGCAAGAGTACTGGAGTGGGTTCCCATTGCCTTCTCCAAACTTTTTCATAGAGTCAAAATAAAATCTCCATGTTTAGTCATTCTTTCCTTTGGATGTTGAAATTAAATAATTCTTTTTTTTCTTGTTTTTTTATGTTAACTTTTAAATTTCACTCAAATTTTCTCTAATAAATATCCATTACTTTTGTAAGTTTGTTGATTATTATTTGGAAAAGATGTGTGCTCTACTTGCAACATAAACAACTGATGTTTATTAGGAAAGAATGACATAGAAGTTTGGCAGTCTGAGCTGTTCCTTGATTTTCACAGTGGTGTAGTATGTCATACTGAAATTTATCTTGTCCTTTAATTATAGATCTTTGTATCAAAGCAGCTAGCTAGGCAGAAAGTGAAAAGAAATTTCTGAGCACAGATGAAATAAAGGTCTCTGGCAGAGTTCTTGATCTTCCCTTAGCAAAATTCTTGGACATTATGAAAGATAATGCTTCATATTATACTAAACCAAAAATTGCCATTATGATCAAGACATTTTCTATCATTAGCCAAACACATGTCAATAATGTTAATAACCATATCCTGACTATGGAGCACAGTGAAATATTTGAGATATGCCATTGAGGGAAAAAGAACATTCTGCCTACTAAAGTTTCTTCTTTTAATTTTAAAAACATGTCTAGGATATGAATACAAGTATTGCAGTAATATCTATAAAAATGACATATTGGGAAAATGCTGAAATGCTCAACAGTACAGGGATAATTACAGTATTGACTATTCATCCTTATGGAATATTATAAGGCCATTAAAAAGATGTAGGTCCACATGGAAGTTATAAAAATATAAAAATAAATAATTCACAAGTTGTATGTATATCTGTGTGTAGTTTGTTTCTCTTTAGGGAGTAGGTTGGAAGGGGCCTTCATTTTTTATGTACTGCTGCCTTTGTTTGCATTTGTGATAAGAAGTTATAGTTGCTTCTATAAGTAAAAAAAGAAAGAGGGGTAAGAAGAGGAGGAAGAGAGGAAGAATCAACAGTAACAGGAGCAGAAGCAAGAAAAGAAGGAGAAAATAAGGAAAATTTGCAACTGATGCCACCAGTTGAATATAGAGCCATTCTCTAGAGTTGGTCTTAACTATGCACTGAGGGTGTCACACAACAGCAGGGTCTTAGTGAAATCCCTATAGTCTAGGGTGTGATTCGACATTTTTTTCCAGCTCAAATGTCAGTTTGTCAAGAGCTGATCTATTTCCTGAATGGAGGCCTAAGGTTTTCTGCAAATATGAAGGTGAAGTCGCTCAGTCATGTCTGACTCTTTGTGACCCCGTGGACTGTAGCCTACCAGGCTCCTCCGTCCATGGGATTCTCCAGGCAAGAATACTGGAGTGGGTTGCCATTTCCTTCTCCAGGGGATCTTCCCGAGCCAGGGATCGAACCCAGGTCTCCCGCATTGGAGGCAGATGCTTTAACCTCTGAGCTTGCAAATATGAGGCAGTTGTAAAAATTAGGAAACCACCACACACATTTATAATTAAAAATAGATGTAAGTATTGGACCAGAGCCTCACATTCTCTGATCAGCCTGATCCTCTCACTAACAAGGCCATTTGGGAGAGCAGACTGGGTGAAGATGCATACATGGTTACAGAACTTAATTGGGTCACTTGCTGCTACTCACTTTGGTCAAGTTTCTTAGCCTCAGTTTACACTTCTGTAATATGAAGATAATAATTCTGTCTCAGGTTTGTTGTGCAGAAGAGGGTATATGAATTTACTGAGGAGGTAGTTTGATGAACATAGGAAATGGGGGAAGAATTTGATGTGGTTGGCTAGTTTCATTGTATGTATCTACTTCCCTAATGGAACTATATTTGACTTAGAGCCAGAGAATTCGGTCTACTACAATTGCATATATTAATTAGCGGTCAATATATTGCTTTGCCAGACAAAACACTAGTCATTATTGATACAGCAGAGAAAAAGAAAAAATGCTCCTGTTTTCATAGTGAGTCCCTGACTTACAATGGTTGGAGTTAGTTTTTTACTTTATGAAATGCATTTAGTAGAAACCATACTTCAAATTTTGAATTTTGAACTTTTCCTCAGTGAGTGATATACAGTACATAGTTCCCTCATGATAATGGGCAGTTGCAATCAGCCCTGCAATCATGAGAATAAAGAGCCAATACACTTAAAAACATTTTATACCTGTACAGATGTTCTGTTTTTCACTTTCAATACAGTAGTCAATAAATTACATGAGTTATTCAACACTCTACCATAAATTGGCTTTGTGTAAAGATGATTTTGCTCAACTCTGGGCTAACATAAGTGTTCTGAGTATGTTTAAGTTAAGTTAGGTTAAGCTATGATTTTCGGTAGGCTAAGCATATTAAATACATTTTTTACTTACAATGTGTTTATCAAGACATAACCCAATCTTAAGGCAAGGAAAATCTGTATTATTGAAGTCAAACACTAAACATTCAGTCCATGTTGCCAAGAAGAGAGCCGGTTGCCATGGGAGTATAAAATCGGCAGCCCCAGAAAATCAGAGAGAGTTCCCAGGAAGGAGCAAGTTTTCAGCTGAGAACTGAAGGGTGAGTTGAAGTTAGTAAAAGATGTAAAAAATTAATAAACAGAAACCTCAATTAAATAGAATTAGAAGAAGACTCTCACACCTAGCTCCAGTAGCAAAGCCTAACAGGAAGATGAAAGATTCCTCTTCTTTCCTGACAACAACTCAGCCAAGGAAAAGCCATGGACTCTTTACTACAGCCCTCCCAACTTCCTTTTCCCCTCCATGAAAGCATCCTCCTTTCCTTGCTGTGTGGGCCTTGCCTGTGACTTGCTGTGGTTGCAGACTTCAAATTGTGATTCTCTGCTGATCCCAAATAAACTCATTTTTGCTGGGGAAATAACTGGCAGTCTATCTGTTTTAGGTCAGCAAAGAGAAAGAAGAATGTGACTCACAGGGAACCATTTGTGCAAGGGCCACAGGTGATAGAAACTGAGAGCTTTGGAGGTACTAGGAAAAGTCAAGAACAGTGTGACTCAGAAGGCTACGAAGAGCGATGAGATTGCAAAAAAGTCAGATCCAGCTGATGTCATGTCTTATAGACAGACTAAAGGATTGCAGCCATGTTTTTTCCACAAAGACAAAAGGAGTCATTAAAGACTTCTAAATTGGAAATTCATTCTGTCTCCATTCTATTCCTTGATATTAATAATACTCCTAGCTGTCTTATGGTGGGGATACATTCTGACCCTTATTCTTTATAAGCTTAATATTTATTCATAAGATTATCAGAGTTCTGGAAGGGATTATGTGCCCCAATCTACTGTAGGAACTGAACTTGTTTAAAGTATTCTCACCTTGTGTTCTTTTCGTATTTATAATGGTCTTTTCTAGTCCTCCTGTATGTTATTACTAAATGTGGTGTTAGACACTAAGGTTTGTTTCTCAATGACTTTGTGATCACACCAATCGTCCTATCACTGTTTTACTTATTACAGTTTTTACAGAAGTAGAAAACACAGAGGTACATTTTGACACTCAGAATTTGACTATACTGGACTTTTTTTTTTCCTGGCAGTACTACTTTTCCCTTTGCTCATTTCCCTTGGGAGAGATCATAGCCATTAGTTAATGCTACCAATTTATCAAGGACTGTCCTATACAGTTCACGTGCATCTCATTTAATCATCACAATAAACTTGAAGGAATGAATTTCTATTTTCTTTAGAGTTGGAGAACTAAGACTCAGAGGTTATATATCTTGTTCAAGGTCACATGGAGAAGAGATGACAAGTACTTCACCATATAGCTAGTTACCTGTACTTCTGCCAACCTCAAAAATTCCTAGAACCATAAATGTAAAAAAATTTTTTCTTCTAAAGTATACCTAGATAGACTCTCAAATAATTCATTTTTGAATTTATGGGCACTGAAGAGTGTGAGAGGAAGCATATTCTACACCTCAAACCTTTAGTCCACAAACAACTAAAAATATGCAAAATCTGATCATTGATGGAAAATACACATTACTTGCTATAAGTAAAACTTAATGGTAAAAATAAAAGTAAGTACTCCACATCCAAACCATCAATACAGCTTTGCCCCAACATATGGTTGTGTTTATGGTTTGGGGAGATACTAAAAATAACAAGAAAGGGCATGAGTCTTGTTTAAAGCACCATCTTTTAAAAATGTGTAATGTGTAAGGATGAACACAAGACCAAATCTTATTTAACATGGCAAGAATTTTTTCAGATACCCTTTTCCTGCAAATCTCTCATCTAGTTCCACTTACATCATTTTTGCTTGACATATTATTTCAGCACAGAGTACTGTTTTATTGATTATCTGAGTTTTGTGCACACTTATTAAGAGGCAACAGAGTTTCTGTCTCACAAATATAGGAAATTCCCCAGAAGTCCTGGGATTTTTGGAAAATCTTAAAACATGCATGTTTCTAATTCTTGAAAACATTTGCAGCTTTATCGTAATGTGGCTTTTAAAAACAGTGCCTGCTTTTTAAAGGTCATCTTGCATTTAACCACAAATTGAGACGACTGTTAAAAATATCTTTTAAATGAAAAACAAAACCCTGTCTAAATACCTGAATCAATCAGCTTATCTTTGTCATCACAAACTATGGGATTAGCACTTTGGAAGACTGACTCATAACAAATTTAAAGAGTGAATTTTTGTTTGTTTCCATGCTTTATTTCCAAAGCTTAAGTGCTGCTGTGAACAAATAAGAAAAGCTGTAAATTTCTTAACTAGCTAGCTAACTACACTTTTTTTCCTATTAGAGCTACTGTTCTTTATCTTACTTTTATATGGATATCTTCCCACTCTGAAACCTTTCTCTAATTTGATGTTACTTATGATACATTATAGCTTCTTTAGCTCTTTTTCTCTCATGCGTAAAAGCTAATCATCGTGTAGAATCGTCAAGATAGAGGCAGAGCTTGGTTATAATGCTGACCAAAGAGACTGGCCAAATGCCAAATGACTCCATGATTCCCACATTTGCCACGTTTGGAGTTCTGCGTAACCATCACCTACAGCACTGACCCTCTTTAATCACAAAGTGCTTCAAGTCCTCCAGACAAGTGAGGACCAGAGTAAAGATGAAAATTAAACAATTCTTTTGATCGTTTTTGATGATACTCTTTAATTACAAATGTTAAGTCCTGCTAGATTATTCCAGAGTTACTATCAAAATGTTTAACTTGGCACTGGCTTGTTAAAAGGTAAATATTTAGGGAAGCAAGATATAAGGTATATATGAGAAAAAAGAAATGTTTGATACCACAAATCAATAAACAAAACCCAATAACAAAACTGGTCTAAATGTGTGTAAGAAAAAGAAGAAAAGGAATTTGTGAAAATGGAGAAGAAATATGATTCTTCTAAAAGAAGAAAGTTCTCAACTGAAATAACTTAAATCACATTATAATTTCTTGTACCTATCATTTTTATTTAAAAATTATAAATCATAAATAAAAATTATATGATATATTTTAAGTATACAGAAATAATGTAACAGGCAAATCTATTATAGTTTTATATTTACCTTGAATTACAGATGCTATGATGCTGGATATAGTTACATTTAACTTCCAAATTACTTCAGTCACTGAAATTTGAGATTCATGAAGGTAAAGTGGTTCCCCCCAAATATATTTAAATTACCTGCCCAAGAAAAGGCAGTCATTGACAAGCTTGGCCAACATATGGAAAATTGTCTCAGAGTAAATATTTTCTTTAACTAGCTCTTTGGTTGTGTCTTTGATTATAGTGAGTAGTTTAAATGATTAAAAACGAATATGCTAGTAAATTATAAATGTCAATTTAATTCCAGTTGCTCTGAGTTGACAAAAACTTGAATACGAGCCACAGTCACATCAAAAGCGATGTCCAATTTATACCCTAGGACTCTGGGCAGAGCTGAGGCTTCAAGTAATGTTTTAAAGAATCTCAACCTTTTACTCTTTACCCTCCAGAGTTCTCTTGCTGCTACTGCTACTGCTACTGCTAAGTCGCTTCAGTTGTGTCCGACTCTGTGCGACCCCATAGACGGCAGCCTGCCAGGCTCCCCCGTCCCTGAGATTCTCCAGGCAACAATACTAGAGTGGGTTGCCATTTCCTTCTCCAATGCATTAAAGTTAAAAGCGAAAGTGAAGTCGCTCAGTCATGTCCGACTGGTAGTGACCCATGGACTGCAGCCCACCAGGCTCCTCCACTCATGGGGTTTTCCAGGCAAGAGTATTGGAGTGGGTTGCCATTGCTTTTTCCGTGAATTCTCTTAATTAACCTCAATTGAAGCTTTTTTCTCACAGTTTAAGCTTAGGGTTAGTTTACATTTTTGCAGGGAAGGGTTTCTAAGTTAGTTAACTGTGTTCAAAATTAATAAATATACCTGAATATATGAAATGAAGAACTCTGACCCATTCTGTTCAAAGCAGAAGGCAGTCTTAGATTTCTCTCGATTTACTTTCAAAATAAAATAACCCTCACGGTTTCTGCTATCATAGCAACTAAAATCTCTCTTACTGTCTATACTAATTCTGATGAGCAGTTTTGTAAAAAGCAACTGCCTAAGAGATTCCAGCACAAATGTCCCCTCCCCCCACCCCGCACAGGCTCTGTTTCATTCCATATCTCATAGGGACAGATGGCTCGTTGTATTAAATAAGACTTGAGCCCAGGGTTTGCTTTCTAAAGTGGGTCCCTCTTGAGACAGTTTTTATATTCAACAGGAAAGTGTGTGGGCATTGAAATTACTCTACACGTCACAGCCCAAATAAGCATTTGGTCGTTGGAGAGAAACATCCGGAGACCAGAAGAAATCATCTGACTTAAAATTTCAACACTTTTGAAGACCAGGAAACAAACGGAAACTTTTTCCTCCAAATTTTCTTTCTTCTTTACGTAATATTCTTCTTACTCTCTTCTTGAAGCAAAGTTCCACGTCTGCTCTAGAGTTCTGAAAATTGCCAGCTGCAAATTCTGACCTGCCAAGGGCTCAGCTATATTTGCCCAACCGAGAAAAGGTAAAAACAGAATCTTGGAGCCAGTAAAGATTATAAACATGTTTCTGCACTGTTGGTGTGCTGTTTATAAAAATAACTCACTTGAAGACTTTAATAAGCCCCCAAACTTCATTATTTTTCTCTCCCTCCAAGTACAAAGCACAGATGTCTTGGCATGTTGGAATTTGAAGCTTGGAATTTTTAGGAGAGGCAGTGTGTGGGCAGGGAACTAACACCCTGGGCAGGTAGAGCTTCAGCAAGTCTCTTAAAATAAGGTGAAAAAGAACAATCCATGGCCTAGAAGCTTCACGAAGACACACAGGGGCTAAGGTGTGAATGTACTGAAACAAAAAAGGGCACTAAACTTCGATATTTAAAGACTTTAGACAATCCTGCCACTTTTAAAAATAAGCAGCACAAATTTGTGTATGAAATTCTGAAGTAAAACAGTGGTAATATAAAATACGACTATCTAACAAGACTAGAAAATTTCATGTTAACAATTGAAGCTTTGCTTAACCTAAGTTTTTTTTCTATGTTTATAGAATAAGACATATTGTTATAAGACTATAAAAAGGACCCTGAAATTTATCTTTCCTGTTTTTATAACATGACCATCCTCTCCCCAATTTTGACCCAATATTTTCTTTTTCTTCTAGAAGACTTTAGAACTGTACTGCCCAATTTGATAGCCATTAGCCACATCAGCTATTTAAAATTAAAATAATCCTTTCTTCAGACTCACTAGCCATTCGAGTGCTTCAATAGCCACATGTGGCTAGTGGCTACAATAGTGCACAAAATAGAATATTTTCACATAGAAAGTTCTGCTACTCTTAGAAGATTCGAAATTTTCCAACTTTGTAAACATGGAATTTTATGCCAAAAATGAGTATCTAATAAATATTCGTAGAATGAAATTTCAGCTTTTTCATAATTTTAAAACATCTCAATTCAATTTTCAATTGTGGAAAATAAGTTACCAATTAAGAAATGTAAAACAGCATTTACATTGAAAGGATTTACATTGTAAGTTTCACAGGGCATGGAACTATGGGATCATTCTAATAATCTTCACTACTTAACAAAGTATCTGATATATGGTTGATGTCTGAAACTTTAACAGTGCTTTCCAACGGAATTAGAACTTCCATGATGTCTATGTTGGAGAATGAGGAGAGGTGAGATTTGATTTTCCATTTCATATACTTTTGCAGTTTAAAACTGTGTATTTATAATATGCTTGGATTTTTTTTTTTTAATAGTGACAAGCTTTAAAGTTTGGGGAAAGTTTAAAATGGACTGTTTTTTAAAGGGGTAACTTTCCCTCTCACTTCCACACACATCAGAAATCTACACTCAGTAGTCTATGTGTATATGGGTATATATATACCCTATAAGCCCTGTTTGTATTTGAATACACACACACATTCAAATACAGCATGTTTCTCTATTTTCCATAGTAAATGCAGACACACGCACAGAGAAAATTTGCCTCTCCCTTCATTGAGTCTCGGCCAGCTGATATCACTTCAAGAAACTTTGATACTACCAATTATATTGACTCTAAGACTGATTAGATAATCCTTTGACTTTAGGCACATCTAGCCACCAAATTTAACCATTTCTAACTATTTAGTTCTAACTTAACTATTTCTAAGCTAGTAATATTTTTATGCTCAGAAATCTACTAGTTTGTTTTGTGGTGAGTATTCACGTCAACAATTTTAGTAAGTTAAGCTTTTGGGACTTCCTTGGTGGTCCAGTGGTTAAGACTCTGTAACACTTCCACGGCAGGGGACACAGGTTCGATTACTGTCGGGGAACTAAGATCATACGTGCTGTGTGGTGTGGCCAAAAAATAAAAATAACTTTCTTGAAATGTGACTTAAAAGCGCTAACACATTTTATATTTTAAATTACAGCAATACTTTCAGTTGCCCAGAATTGATCTTGTCCCTCTGAATGGTTTAATTTTCCTTGGGTGTTAAGAATTTTTAAAATCAAATTTTATGTGTTTTCACAATGTTTAGGGATAATAGAATCTGTTTTATTCTTTTGTCACCATACTCAAACCAACCCCACCCTAATTCTTTTTTACCTGGAAGACCCTATAGTTTTAAATTTTCAGCACCCTCTACTTCTGTCATATATAGACCTACTAAATTACTATTACCTTACTTTAAACACATCTCATTAATTTTGGGGGGCTTCCCTGATACCTCAGTAAAGAATCTGCCTGCAAATGCAGGAGACCTTGGTTTAATTCCTGGGTTGGGAAGATCCACTGGAGACGGGATAGGCTACCCACTCCAATACTCTTGGGGTCTACCTGTGGCTCAGCTGGTAAAGAATCTGCCTGCAATGAGGGAGACCTGGGTTCAATCCCTGGGTTGGGAAAAATCCCCATGAAGAAGGGAAAGGCTACCCACTCCGGTATTCTGGCCTAGAGAATTCCATGGACTATATAGCCCATGGGTCACAAAGTGTCAGACACGACTTTTACTTTCAATAATTTTATATTCAAAATTCATCATTCTTATCCATTACCTTCTCTGTTGAATAAATACTCAAAAATGTCAATCAATGTTGCACTGAATCTAGTTAACAATAAAAACTATTCTTTTAAAGGGGCTTCCCTGGTGACTTACACAAGAAGATTCTGGAATCTTGTGAATTTACTTTGTCCAACTCATCATAATCTATGGAACTGTCTTTGATAATTGTGAATAGATGCAATAGAAGTTTTAAAAATCACACAGGCTATAAAGGCTATCTTTATACTAAATTAAAACTTTATTGAATAAAGAACACTCTCCAGAACACATGATCGATGGACTAGGTCTACATTACATGCAATGAAGCTGAACATGACAGTAGTTTAACATGGAATGTCAAACAAATTAGCATTTCTCATTGTACAAAACTCTTCATGTAGCTGACATGCAACAAGAAAAGTACAATATTTTGTATTTTCACTAATCATCTGTGATAAATTTTTAAAAAGCATTTGAAGAAACTGGTAGATTTCTTTAGGATAGATTTCAAATAAATTAGTTACATGTGCACTACTGAAACCTCTTTCAACCTCTCTTGCATTCCAAATAAAATCTTAGTGCAAACATCAAAGTTGCTGGTTACTCCAAAAGACTGTCAAACTCAAAATAGAATACAAGTTCTGAATTAATGTGTATTAAGTAGGACAAAACCAAGAATACCAGTTACTGCAAAATTCATTTAGGCACACTTAATAGTCCACTCTAAGCATTTCTTCTAAGTCTCTCACATTAATTACTAAAGCCTGTTTACAGTACTAAAAGTCTATCATTCAAGCATCAATGATTATATTTCAGAAAAAGAAAATCATTCATTTCAGCAATAGCATTACTGCTATATTCTAAAAAAAAGAGAGAGAGAAAATAATCTAAATTAAAAAAAAACAATAACAGCATCCTTAATAGGATACATGGAGAAAAAACATTTTAGGGAAAAAAAATGTGCTTTATTTGCACAGCAGGAATTATATAATGTAAACACCATATTGGCCCACACCACAAAATCCATGAGAAAGGTTCAAATTTGAACACCATGTGTGCATTATTTTCAAATCTGTGTTTGTGAGTTTATACTGTATCTACTTGTACCAATACATGACAAATAAAACACACTCTTCCACACATATTCACAGACAAGTGACTGTTAAATATTGAGCATGGCTTGCTTCCCTGACTCTTAACTCAAAAAATGTTTAAGTGATATCCCAACTGCTTTTAAAATGTTTACAGAAATCATTAAACCAATATGAATAGTAGTTGAGGAATGATGCAAAGTGATGGTAATCCTATATGCAAGTGTATGCAAAAAAAGAATGTACAGAACCAGCTGAGATTGCAAATGCATGGAAAGTCTTCTTTTGTGGGCCTTGTCTGAACTCTTAACTGATAC
The DNA here is from genome assembly GCA_006410875.1 of Neotragus pygmaeus. Taxonomy (NCBI): domain Eukaryota; kingdom Metazoa; phylum Chordata; class Mammalia; order Artiodactyla; family Bovidae; genus Neotragus; species Neotragus pygmaeus. The sequence goes on from SJYV01023060.1 coordinate 153,191, forward strand.
CACGAATAAAAAATCTAGTAGCTCAAGTTCATTGACACCCGGAGGGTCAGGCCTACAAAGCTCACTTTCAAAGTGCAAATTTTAACAATGGAATGTTTTTAGCAGGGACATAAAGACAATCCTCTGTTTTTTTCTTGATAAAGATAAGTAAAATGTTCAGAAAGTATCTTCTCCTGGTCAAACTTATTTCCGTTTCTTGGTAGAACAAAAAAATATTTAACCAAAAATATCACTGACTCTTTCACATACACAGAACTATTCTTTAGGGGTGTGTGGGAAAGAAAAAGCTCTTACCTATGGATCACCTAATGCAACTTTTACTTAGAACTTAAGCTTTTTGAATCAACTACATTAAATACCAACATGTACCTCCCTCATCCCCTCCCTCTCCACCCGCCTATCCCTAACACCCCCAATGAACCAGGTATTCTAATGTCTTTGCATTTTCTAAGCCTCATGACAAGGCTGTTGAGTACCACCTCCAATGGAACAAAATGAACACCTAAGGTGCATTTTTTATAGCACCTGTTTCTTCTCCACAACTGAGTGGGATCTCGACTGGACCTAGATCTCCAGGTCATCAGGCCGGGGTCGGCTGCTGGCGCGACTGCTGGCTCTGCTGGAAGGCCGCTGGTCCACAATGGCTAGAGGCTGTAGTTCATGGCCAGCATCAAGTTTTTTAGAATTCTGGTGGTCATCTGGGAAATCAAAAGGCTGTACGTGGGAGTTAGAGATGGTGCTGCCTGCCTGCCCCATTCGATTCTGTTCTGCGCTGTAATTGGCCCAGTTTTGCTCACTTGCTTGTTTGTTGTAATTGCGGCAGGAAGAATTGTTTCTGTCTCCGGTGACCAGCTTGTACCCGGGAGGAGACATGGGCGAGAGAGGAGCGGTTGGGGAGGAGCAGCCATTGAAATAAGCATATTTTGGAGATCCACAGTCTTTGGAGGGGCTCAGTGGGCCAGTGGTAGCGTGGTAAGGATCGCTCTTTCCCTTCACACGATCCTTAACACCCTTGAAGAAGACATAGAAGAGTTCGATGATGTTCAAGGCAAGAGACACCAACGACACGACAAGCATGAAGATGATGAAGATGGTTTTCTCCGTGGGCCGAGAAAGGAAACAGTCCACCTGATGTGGGCAAGGATCTCTTTTGCAAGTGTAAACGGCACTCAAGCTGAATCCATAGATGTACCACTGGATCAGCAAGAAGGCCACCTCGAAGACAGACTTGAAGAGGATACTGATGATGTAGGTTCTCAGCAAGCCCCCTCGCATCTTCACCTTGCCGTGCTCTTCAATGCCATACTTGAACTTCTTAATTTCAATCTGCTTCAAGTGCATGTCCACATTGGCACCATCAGTTTGGGCAACTTTGAGTTCCTCCTCTTTCTTGTTCAGTTTCTCTTCCTTTCGCATCACGTAGAACACATGAGCCAGGTATAAGAGCGTGGGAACAGACACAAATATGATCTGCAGGACCCAGAAGCGCACATGAGAGATTGGGAAGGATTTGTCATAGCAGACATTTTCACAACCAGGTTGTTGAGTGTTACAACGAAAGGCAGACTGCTCATCACCCCAGGCTGACTCAACCGCTGTCCCCAGTAGCAGGATTCGGAAAATGAAAAGGACTGACAGCCACACCTTCCCTCCAGCGGTGGAATAGGCTTGAACCTTGTCAAGGAGTTTGCCTAAGGCACTCCAGTCACCCATGTTGCCTGGGTACTGCCTGAAAAGAAACCAAAAGGCAACTAAATAATCACAGATCCAAATTATTAGTTTAATATGCAGTTTCTTTCAGCCAACAATCAAAATATTATAAAATATTTCCTATCATTCTAGCATCCTTCCAAAAACAAAGCAAAAAAACACCCCACAAGTGCAAATGATTCCATTTTTCCCTGAAAAGAGGTCTCTTTCTGGATATATGCTAAGTTTTAGAAACAGCAGAGCCTATGTGCTGAGTAAAGTGAGATCTTAACCTTGTGAAGAGGTATTACATGCTCAGCCACTGTCTCACCTTGTCGCTTGAGAAGTTGTCAGTGCTAAATGTCTCTGCTTATTTTATTGCCTGAAAAATGAGGCTCATTCTTGCCTGATAGGCCTGTATCTGCATGTTTACCTAAGCAAAATGCTGATGTGTGGTATTCAAAACCTATTGGTACCTAAGAATTGTGGTAAAAACTCCCACACCCATGCACATGCACATGCACATAATCTGTTTTCAAACCTCAACCCTATTACATATAGCACACTATTCCTAATTGTAAACTGAAATGTTTCTCCTTGGTATTTCAAGTGTCTTTGTGCATACTCTATATTATGGTCATTTATACTTCTGATTTTTCCTTAGGCACTGATTTATGTGGTTTGGACGTCTGTCTTCTACCCAGAGGCAAATATGCTGCACTCAAAGGTACCATCGTGACACACTGTGTCCCTAGATGCAGGAACCTACTTTCAAAAACAAATACTAAATGCACATCACATTTCAAGTAATAGTTCAATTGGCCTCAATACTAATTATAGACTGCAAAATAAAAAGTAATTTGTTATCTGTAGTAAAAATGGTTGTTTTTCATCTTTGGATTGCTGTATACTTTCAGGTTCCTTTACTGGATTTTGGACCCTTGGCCCACATACTCTTCTTAACTTCCTATCACTACCTTGATATCTTAAGCCTAGGACGTCCCCATTACTGGGGATGAAAAATAGCCTCAAGTGTATAGAGAGGACAGGAATCCACAAAGTTATTAGTTCAATTTATACTTTTAATTGCCAGTAGTCCATTCAACTGGTGAAAATTGAGGTCCTTAAAAGTGTTAGTGACTCAGTCATATCTGACTTTTTGTGACCCCATGGACTGTAGCCAGCCAGTTTCTCTGTCCATGGAATTCTCCAGGTAAGAATACTGGAGTGAATAGCCATTCTCTTCTCCATGGGATCTTTTCAACTCAGGGATTGGACCCAGGTCTCCTAAACTGCAGGCAGGTTCTTTACTGTCTGGGCCACCAGGGAAGTTTTGGAAATAGTCACGTATCAGTAAGGCCAGAAAAAGACTTTCAATCCCAAGACCAAGGTTTTCCAATGCACAACACTGGTCTTAAAATTGAAGTTAAGCTGAGCCAAAGTTAGAAATGTTCTCATATTTTGATATATAAAATCTTAGCAGAGGCTGAAATCTGGGAAGAAATGAATAATATTGCATGAGGCAGTCATAGAGAATACAGTCTAATTTTCAGCAGAGTTATTGGAGGGTTCAGAACAGGATGAAACAGTAAAAAATTATTTAATAATTAAAAACAAGCAAAGCAAAGACTTCCCAGGAACTCACTGGATTTTAAAGAGTATAACTAAAAGTAGGATTAAATAAGTTTCCTAGAAATAAGTTTGTTGTCTTAATATAAAGACGTTTTTCAGCTGGAATTAAACTATGAGCCTGTTCTCCTTATGTGAAGTAAATGAAATTCAGGGGAATCTTCTTCCCCACTAAGCAATATTACACTTCTGTCTACTGCTTGTACCTCCTGGCTATAGAGGCCAGAAAAAATGAATTGGAAACCTGGCCTGGGATTTCCTGGATGGAACAAAGAGGAGATGGCTGATCCATAAAGTGAAACTGTTATTAGCTATCTAAATTAGCAGTCAGCGTGTGTTTTTTGATGACAATCCAGAGACTGGTGCCAGAGACTGACTGGAGAGGTGAGGGGGTGTAATGAGTGGAGATGAGTGGGCAGGTTATAGCAAATAACACCCTTCTGTCAGTGGTCATAAAGAAAAGGAGCTGCCCCACTAGGAAGGGCCATTTTAGATGGTGAAGTGACAGTGAAACTGATGCATGGAATGAGCAGTCAAGCAAGAGAAAAGGCGAGTAGGACTGACAAAGAGTTAAATAGCCAGGGAAAGGCTTGAAGTGAGAGGGAGTAATTTAGCTTTGACAGACAGTTGATGTGAGAGAATGAAAAAGAAAAAAACCTACAGTTTAGCAGAAGACACTGCACTGGGAATGAAGAAATACAGTCCGTGAGGGTCAAACAAATAGAGCAGAATTTCTGGAGCTCTATCAATAGACAGTTTTGATGTGATGATGTGTAAATTGGCCCTGATTCTGTTTGTAGAGAATTTCACTATTTTGCCAGTGTCATCTGCTTTTGCTCAATACTCCAGTTGTGGGGGGGGGGTAGGGAAGATGAGCAACAAAAACAATCAAGTATAAAATGATAAACTGCACAATCTCATCACATTCACACGATTGAGCTCAAGGGGAAAAAAAAGTGTTTCAGGCACAATGAGAAGTCATTTTAGTCCATGTTTCATTATTATTTCAAACAAAATATACCGATGCTTGTGACAAATAATTACTAAGTTTTTTTACATTCTATGGAAAATAAAACCTGACTACCATATAGTTCTGAGATTCCACAAAAATAACCTATGCTGCCACCAGTGTGTGAACTGGTTACTGGGCAGCTCTCCAGGTAGTAGCAAAGTTGTCTTTTCTTTAAGGAGCCATACAGTTGTCATTTGCATTAATTAATGGAGTTATATTCGTTCATCCATTGATATGAATTATCCAGTTGGACAACCTGTATCCTGTAACATGTAGATACCTGTTATTAGCACTATCATAGAGACTGTCAGATAGTGGTTAATGTGATAGCTTATAATGCTTGTGATTTTCAATGAGAGGTAACAAAACCTTTTTGGTAGTCATTCACTTTGCTGTGAATTAGAAATTCTACTAACTGTCCCCTCATCCCCATTATTGGTTTAATTTTTCCTAGTCATAGTTGAAAAATTAATGTCTTTTTATAAGGAGCAGTCACAATTATGTTCACGAATCCCCTAGCATTGATTTTCAGACTATATACCTCCCTCACATTCAACAGTATGAGATAAGTATACTCTTTATTTGATACTTTAGAAAATCATGGCAGCTGAGCATATATCCTGTATACTCATTTCTTCACTGCTATGTTCCCAAGGTGGAAGTTTATATATAGATTAAGGTCTAGGTTAAGGAGCTGTACAAAGTTCTCATTAGAAGCAAATGCTTGACAGCAGTTGGACCATGTCCTCTACATACCATGTTAGATTACATTCTTCATGGCTCTTCATGGCCCTCTAGACTAGAAGCCAAAACCTCAGTCACCCTAAGGGTGACCTGCCCAAGCACCTTCTGGACTCTCTGCAGTGTGGGGAGGAGGGTTCAGTGTGAGGAACAGAACTCTCTGGGTACCTGGGAACAGAGCTTACTACTGTACAGCCCTTGACCCTCTACCTCCATTGGCTGCTCCCCATGAACACAAAGACTCGAATACTTCATTCAAAATGGAAAATAAACCTTCAATTTTAAGTTACTTTTAACTGTCCCCTTTTTCAGAGATGGAGTAACACATTACTGTGCCAAAGCTATAATCAAGACACTATGTCATTAATGTCCCAATAATGATTAGGAGAATTAGAATATATTTTACTTTCAATTTTAAAGATTTTTCCAAAGAAGAGATACTATAATCAGTTGAGTGAGTGAAATAAAGGTAAACAGGATTGCTTCCTGATAAAATCATTAAATGGATTTGGGTGGGGGGCGGGTCAGGGAGGAGGAAGTGCCATGTGTGTTTCTGATATCCTAAGCCAAAAATTATAAGCCTCTTGGGACTTTCCTGGTGCTTCCACTGCAGCAGGGGCCAGGGGTTCCATTCCTGGTTGGGGAACTAGGATCTGGCATGCAGTGTGGGCCCCCTCCCCCAAGTTATAAACTTCAAAACTGAACAGTAAATTCTAATGTTTCTCTTTAATTTTTGTAAGACCCCCTCTTCCCTGTGGTGAATGACTTTGAGTGGGCTCAGTTGTGACCATTCCTCTATAGTTACAACAGCTAGATGTGCTTTGGGTAGTATTCACACCCAAATTCAATTAACATAATCCATGTTCAAACTGTCAGCAAATGCTATAGGCTTTGTCTTCCCCCCAACACAGACTAGGAGTCTCACCGCCACCCCAGCTTTTAGTCTGATCTCAGCCATCACCAGGTTATACGTCCCCTCTCTTCAGGTTACACATCGAGAGCCTGTTACCCTGCTTGCCGATCTATTCTCCTCAAACAATCTGAAAAAAAAAAATAACAAGCTGATATGCCTTGATCAACTCTGTCCCATCCCCATGGCTCGCTCTGGTCTCACCTCTTCAGCCAGTACTACAGGCCTGTCACTGGCTACTCCCTCTGTTCTTTTTTCTGTTTTTTAATGGTCCTTAAGACGCTTACTCCTTGGAAGAAAAGTTATGACCAACCTAGACAGTATATTCAAAAGCAGAGACATTACTTTGCCGACTAAGGTCCGTCTAGTCAAGGCTATGGTTTTTCCTTTGGTCATGTATGGATGTGAGAGTTGGACTGTGAAAAAGGCTGAGCATCAAAGAATTGATGCTTTTGAACTGTGGTGTTGGAGAAGACTCCTGAGAGTCCCTTGGGCTGCAAGGAGATCCAACCAGTCCATTCTGAAGGAGACCAACCCTGGGATTTCTTTGGAAGGAATGATGCTAAAGCTGAAACTCCAGTACTTTGGCCACCTCATGAGAAGAGTTGACTCATTGGAAAANTGTTGGAGAAGACTCCTGAGAGTCCCTTGGGCTGCAAGGAGATCCAACCAGTCCATTCTGAAGGAGACCAACCCTGGGATTTCTTTGGAAGGAATGATGCTAAAGCTGAAACTCCAGTACTTTGGCCACCTCATGAGAAGAGTTGACTCATTGGAAAAGACTGATGCTGGGAGGGATTGGGGGCAGGAGGAGACGGGGACGACCAAGGATGAGATGGCTGGATGGACGTGAGTCTGAGTGAACTCCAGGAGTTGGTGATGAACTGGGAGGCCTGGTGTGCTGAGATTCATGGGGTCGCAAAGAGTCGGACACGACTGAGCGACTGAACTGAACTGAGCTCTACTTGACATTATATATTTACCTGTTTATTGTTTGTCTGCCTCCATGACAAGGACTTATATCTGCTTTTCTCAATTAGAATGTGAATTCTATATGGGAGTTTCTTGTGTCCACTGCTATATCTCCAGTGCTTAAAAGAGTTGAGAGATACTGAATATCTATTAGTGAATTAAAAGGGGCCTGTAACAAAAAAGGCACCAGGTTTCACCAGTTTTGTTTATTTGTTTATTAACTCCTTGGGACTCTCTTAATTATAGTTACCTATCCCAAACTTCTGAAGTTTCAAATTAATTAAAAAGGGACTTACACAGTTAAAAAAAGTATTGTCAGCATCTCATACGATAAACACTATTCAATTTTCAAGTGATAATTGCTGTAGCAGAGAACTGTCTGTCGTAGCAATATATTTTAAATGATTCCTGAGCAAGTATTATGATTAAATTAAGAAAACAGGCTCTTTAACAAATAATTTGTTAAACAAGGTCTTGAATTTATTAGACAAGGTCATAGTGATTTGGAATTCTTGCAAAATATATCTGTATCATAGATATTTATGCAGTTTCAGTATTATGCTGTTTTACAGGTTAAGATTTCAAAGAAACAACAAGAAACGTGTTTTTGTCCAATTCTGCAGGATTTGAATTCTGACTGGACTACACAATTCAACTGTTGCTGAGAGAGATCCCATGGTATCTTGCAGTGCAAGAAACAACCTGTTAAAACTTGTGTTTATTTCAAGAATGATAAATCTTGGGGTAAGATTGGGGCTCTTAGGAGAAGAGTAACAGCTGGTATCAATCCCAGTTAATGTAACATCTCTACATAGGTTGAGGGTGTGTTAGGCAGTTCAGTGACTTGAATCAGGTACTATGAAAAATATATATTCATCAGATAATAAACGACCTTTGCTTCCTTATATCTGGGTAGTCAGCCTAACTCTGTGGTGTGCTAGTTGTTCAGTCACGTCCAACTCTTTGCAACCCTACAGACTGTAGTCCTCCAGGCTCCTCTTGTCCATGGAATTCTCCAGGAAAGAATACTGGAGCTGTTAGCCACTCCCTTTGCCAGGGGAATCTTTCCAACTCAAGGATCAGACGCGGCTCTCCTGCATTGCAGGCAGATTTTTTTTTTACTGTCTGAGCCACCAGGGAAGCCCTGGTGTATCAAATCTATTTCATGTAAACATCTATTCTATTTAAAATTCTGCCCATGGCTCCACGATTAGCCTTAGATTCTTTTGTAAAGAATGAAATACCGCTGCATTTCTTCTGACGTGTACCTGACGTGTGGCATGGAATTTCTGTGGGTGGGGTGAGGAACACATGTGCCTTTTTACCTTGGCTCTCACCTTTTTTCATCACATAGTCAATCTGCCTCAGCCTCCACAGAACAATGACATGAGATGGGAGTTGAGGAGTGAGGAACTTCATCCAAAGAGATGACACCTACAAAATAGATAATCCTCTCCCTAGTCCAACAGCTATCACTCAGCTCCCCACTAGCAGAAGTTTCTCATGGTCTGTCATGGTGATACAAGAAAGAGCTTAAATCAGAAGCTGCAAGCTAAAAGCTGTGTTCTTAGATTGCCATCGGATGGAGGTAAAGCCCTCACAAGTGTATTAAATCTTCTTTCCTTAAGGAACACTTGTTCCTTCATGAACATGAAGCTCTTAGTTAAAGCTCAATAAAGTTTCATTCCTCTTTAAATTATTTTTAGATATAGAAGTGATTAACATTTTCCTAATGGTAACCAAAAGCTCCTGAAATGAGTACAATAGCAACCTCAAAGAGACTGAAACAAAGTTACCCTTTATCAATTATTGGAGAGAAAAGACCATGAAAAAGTTCTGCCTGTCTTTGTGTTTCTATTTAGAGACATCTTCTCTAAATCATGGAAAAAGTCATACACTAGAGAATGCATCTGCCTTACAGAAATTGCTTAAAAAAAAAAAACCACTGTATTTTTTCTATTACTGTGAATTTTAAACATTCCATAAAACACTTTCTTTTTTTGACGGTGCAACCGGCATGAGGGATCTTAGTTCCCCCACCAGGGGTTGAACTTGCACCCTCTGCAGTGGAAGAGATGCATTTTCACCACTGAACCACCAGGGACGTCCCAAAACACGTTTGTTAAAGAAAGTAGACAGCTAGGGAAACTTGGACACGAAGGTTACTGAAAATTAAGAAACTTATGGAAAAATTTATATATATAAAATTCTATACAAATGGCTCAGCATGGTCTGTGTTTTACCTTTGACAGTATGTACATACATAGGGAAATAGTGAACCTAGACAGGCAATGTGGAGACAAAGTAGAGAATTTAGGTGCTTATCTGAAGGGGGTGGGAGGTGGGAGAACTCCCACTGAGAACTCCAGGGATTTTTTTGAAACCTGACTATCTATATTGAATACTGACATTAATGGTAAACACTAGATAATAACTTGTCTCTCCAGAACTGAACTAACGTGTGTAAATACGCTTCAACAATCTCAACAACTGAGAATCTTGAAGGGAAGTCAGAACCGGAAAGGTGGAGTAGGAGGTATTAATCACTGCTGACTTTCCTATCATTCCCTTCCCTCGGGTATCATATATATAGAGGCGCTGAGGCTCATACCCAGCTGCATCTCTGGACATCACCAGAGAAATGAAGGAATGCACTTTATTGTGAGGTTCCCATTCTCCTCTAGGTAGGAATTGAACACATCTAAGTAACAAAACAACTCTCAATATCTAAAAACACACCCTTTCAGATGCTTGCTTTGACACCGTGTTTCCAGGAAGGGTGAGCAATGTAAGAATTACACTGTAAAGGGCCAGGAATGGAGTGGATAGGGCAGCAGTGATAAACCATAAAAGGTAATAGAAAAATATGGAACATAGTAGGATCAAAGCCACTGAAGTAGGATCAACGCATTACCACTGCATTTTGCAGGCAAAGGACAGGTGAAAACTGTACTGCCTTCGGAAACTAAAAAGCACCACATACACACGCTGCCAGGACAGAGGAAATTTCAGGCAACCTGGCGTACATAGAGGAATTAACTACTCTTTTCCATGAAGTGTTTTTTTCCCTGGATTTTTTTCATTCTTTGAGACGGAGTTAATTTAATGAGATCTCTGCATCACTAGAGGCTTTTATTCTCAGCAATTCCTGGACAAGTTAGGCCTTAAAAATTTTTTTTCATAATCTATTCTTCAAAGTGCCCAAGGCATTTTAGACCAACTTCATATGTGTCCAGTTTTCTGAGGGGGCAATTAAGCATCTTTTCATTACCAACTTGGTTTGGGAAGCAAAAGAAATTAAACCCACCTCCAAGTAAAGCCACGTCTGTTTTTCCAACAGTTTATAGCTCTCCTCTTCCCAACCCCACTTTGTACTCCTAGAGAGAAAAATAGGCACGCCCTAGGGTGAGGATGAGGTTGGTTAAGGAGAACTTTTGATAAGCTTTATCAGAGATGCTCTGTAAATATTTGGATGACTAGCCAAAAGGATAGGGTGGGCGAGCCGCTGCTAGGAACCGGGGAAGATCTGAGTTCCCGAATTCTGGAACTGGTTTGCCTCCGGACACGTCATTAGCACTTTACTCATCTCATGATGGGGCTTCCTCCGCTCTCCCCACTCCACCCCCATTCTTGAGAAGTTTCCAGAACTTACAGAAGAGTTAGAAGTGCCAGGTAGGTACGGTAGGTAATTCCCAAGGCACTCAGGTTTCCTTACGGTTTATACAGTAGGATTCAGCAAGTTCAAAATTAAAAAACAAACAACACTGCGGGAGGGGGTGT
>SJYV01023060.1:164006-177584 GCA_006410875.1 Neotragus pygmaeus
CCGCTCTCCCCCTCCCTCTTCCTTCCCAGTGGCGGAACTCGGACCTGCGCCGGGTTAGACTAGAGAGGATCGGAAGGACTCCTCTGAGCAAACCTTTGCAAATCGCCAGGGCTCAGACAGCGCAGGAGCCCCGGGCGAGCCGGGCGGATGCTAAGATGGCAGAGGCACCCAGCGCCCGCCGGGCCCCAGGCCCCCGTCCTCCTTCCGCAAAGCTTTCATTTTTCTTTGCTTTTCAACCTTCTCTGGTGTAAATACTTCAAACTGCAGGGTCACACCAAAAATTTAAAGTCTATGGAGTTAGATCAGACAAAACCCCTACCGGACACGAAAACACAAGGTTGTATTTCTAGCTAACAGAATGTGTGTTACCCATAAGAGCATGTGAGAAATTGAACCCTTTTAAATAACAAATCCGCGTTATCTTTGCCTACTGGCAGCACCCAGCGACTCAAAAAAGTTGCCCCAGAGGTCTGAAGTTTGTTACAGGATCGGACAAGCGGAAGGCGGGGTGGCGTGGGGTGGGGGAAGCTCCCTCTAAGGGGCTGTTTTAAGAAATTTCGATTCCTCTTCTTTCTAGGAGCCCCTGCCTTAGGAGACCTTTTGGAAAAGCACCCAGGCATACACTCTTTCTAGACTTCTGTTCGCCCTCTGTTCAAGCTTTGTAAGTAACCGTCACCCATTCAAGGGATTTCACCTCCTGAATTGCCAGCGTGGTCGAGTCAATGGTGGCTCTCTTGCGAGTCTCAAGATTTTTCCATAGTGCTACTAACATAAAGTAACCCTTTACTGTGGCTTTAAGAACCTCAATATCACAACTCTGATTTTTATACCTTTTGTTTACTGGGTAAAATTCTAGGAAGGAACCACGTGGAAGTCAAGTAACCGCAAGATCTTAACAAAGCACTTTGTTAAGAAGTTTGCTTTGCAAGGCTATAGAACATCAATCAAGATTTCCATATGAAAAAGCACAAAGCGTAGAATTCTATAGCAAGCAGGCTAAGCAAATTTGCACTTTGATTTTTGTATTGTTGTCAGTCAAACCCCCAACCTAGGCCCCTAACCTCGTCCTCCCCCTGCCAGAAGTTACAAAGCACCTAGGCTGTTACTGATCGCCCCCAAAAGTAAAATTATAGTCTAAAATGGAAAATCCAGTAATATCCAGTAAATTAGTTCTTTATCCTCATCAGAAAGATCTGAATCTTATTTACCTGTTGCGTTATTAAAAGAAAAACTTTTCAGCAGAGTAAATACCGTAAGTTTAATTTTAACTTTAAAACTACACTTTCAAGTTCCTCATTCCCTTTATTGTGTCATATGAAAGCTACATTTAACACATTTAAAAACTTTAGGAAAGTTTCACTGCTAGAAAAAGACCGGGTTAGGTAAAGTTCTTTTAAAAACTTACTCTTTCTCTTAAAAGAAGTGAAGTAGGCAAGCCAAGTGGTTGAACTCCTCAGAGGATGAAGTAAGATGAAAAAGCAAGCCCAGGCACTCAGACCTGTCTATTTAAAGTTTAAAAGTCTGCTGCTGTTTGATACTTTCCTCACTCCTTCCCCCTAATGAAAGAAAAGTGCTGATACCTCGTAAAAGCTTTTTTCTTACTTGGAGCACAGAGCTTTTAAAAGTTTCAAGCCACTGACTCAACAGGGAGGGAGGGGCTAGAAGAAAGGGGAGGAGAAGAGGAAAGGCGGGCAGGGGGGTGGAGAGCGGGCCGGAGAACGTGGACGGTTGCGGGAAAGGGGTAGCCGGGTCCGGACAAAGTTGTGCTGGAAATATGCTGACGAGACGAAGTAGCAGTGGAGACGTGAGTGCCACTGCTTAAGTCACTGCTAACAAATACAATTATGGGTTTCAGTTAGTGCTTTTCTCACTAAAAGTTCGGGGATTAAAAAAAAAAAAAAAGTAGTGTGTTTTAGAATAATACAACCCTTTCTAAAAGCTTACTTACTGTAATATATGTGTGCTGTAGTAAGTTAAAGTGGTGGAAAAGAATATAGCCAGGGCAGACTTGTTTCCTACTGGACAAAGGTGTGTGAAGTTAAAGGTGGGTGGGTGTGAGTTCTTTCACGAGCGAATTCCTTTCTTCTTAAAGTAGGGACAATGAACAAAGGAAATGGAGATGGGAGAGAAATTTCAAAAAGGAACATTTCATGCTGATATACCCATCCCAAATCCGCCCCGCCCCCCCCAACCTCTTGACAGCTTTGAATTTTATTCTTTACTGCAGCTTATTGTTTTATAAAACGATGGATGTAACTACTTTATATGTAGTATTTTTTGACTGTGAAGATCGAGATATCTGACCTCTACCAGATCTCCACGGAACTGAAAATTTATACTATCTCAGCCCCATTCGTGCCAACTCACAGAAAATGAAATCTCTTTTGTAGTGAAATGGCAGGTTATGTTTTTGTGAAACACACACGTGTTAAGTTGACATTGAGTGGGTCCTGAAACTATCAACTTTTCTTGAGACCATCTGCCTTTTTAAAGCCCACCGGATGGTTTTCTGCAGAGCTCCACATACAGTTCTTATGTGCTTTCCCACCACTTCCAGGGTCCTCTCTCTTCAGCCCTCTGGCTCAGGATTTATAATCGCCTGAGTCATGTCAATCTTAGAGTGGGCAGATTCCTTGAGGACACTCCAGATGCCATACTAGAGGGCTGTGGTAGGACACTTCCCATAAACTAGATTCAGTGATGCTCCTGAGGATGGGCAGGGAATTCTCTGGAACTCATTGGCCATTATTCTCTGGAAACAAGGCAAACTGATCCAGCTTTAATACTCTTTACTCTTTTGTCACTAGTACGAATATCAGAATAAAAGATGATCGCGTGTTTTCTGATAGACACTCTCCCCTAAATTTCATTTCATTAAAATAAAACACCTTAATAGGTGTTACTAAAACACCTTCTGAAATGTTGTAGCATTAAGACCCGGTTTTACTCTCTTATTTGCTGACTATATTTTTCTTTATGTTAAATAAAGGGAACAAAGAAGTAGAAATAATAATCTGATTTTCAAGTCTTCAAGATCAGTAGTCCATGACTATTGCTTCAGTCTTATATTTGTATTGTCGTTTCTTACAAATGAGTCTGTTTTGTCCTAACTAAAAATTACTTTCCTTGATTCAGAACACATTCATGAAAATATGATTTACTCTTTTTATTTTAAGAAAATATGCTTTCCCTCCCTCTTAAAAAAAGAAAAGAAATCTGTACTTCTTTTAATTTATGTAACTATTTGGCTTATTTTTGTAAAAGGATTTATCCACTTCTTACTGAAATCATCCACTTTATGTTTTAAAATTTCTTAAAATGCTAATTCAGAATTAGTTACATTAAAGAAAAGTTGCGATTGGCTATTTTACAGCAGAGGTTTTTTTAATGAAAAATTGTGTTTATTTCTGATTCTGTTTTGTTAGATGTATAAAAGGATATTGTTATCAAAGTGTTTTGGTTCCTTTTCTTTTCAGTCAGTTGCTTATGTGACCAACTGCAAAGAGAAAAAAAGAACCTCTTTATACAAAATTAAGTTACTCATGAGAATCACTTGAACCATTTTCTAAGCCCAAGAGATTAGTTATAGCATTAGCCAGTAATTAAATAAGTTCTCTTAACATATGGACTGTATTATATCTTTTATTTCTAGAGTGATTTCCACAAAAATCATTCATAAAAGAGACGAAGACATCCTATGTGATCCTATTTTCTTTTGAGATAATACCACCAAGATTTGATCCTATGAGTAATAGCGCTCAGAAAGAGCTAGGCCACTGAACCTTGACCACAGTTATCTTTCATGGACACCTGGAAGCTTCTCCAAATGTCTAGTGGCAATTCCTATTATATTTCATACTGTAGCAGTGCTGGTGAGTTATATTTTGACCAATAATATATTTTCTATAAAGTATCCCATTTGTCTGACCTTAGAAGTTTATCTCCATTGACATCTTTTGCAAAAATTGTGGATAGATTTTTTTAAAACATGTTTTCCTCAGATTTTCAAAAATACCATTTCATTAATATAAACATTGACTTTACAGAACTATATATTCTCTGATTTTCAGGCCTTGTCAATGCATAAGAAATGGATGTGGCCCTATTTGCTAGGCTATACTGCCCTATGAGGAATGAGAGGCAGGCACTGAGAATTCTGTCATCTGCAGAGTTCATTAGGCGCCACGATGAGCCAGGCTTTGGACTCTGTCTTATCCATGTTTCACAGTGATGAGCACGCTATTTTTTAGAATCATGAGAACTATTTCTTAATGTGAAAACCAACTGCATTTTTAAAATTTTTACCTTTGTTTTGAAATAGCAATTTTTGAAATTTTAAGAGATGAACAGATTAATTTTTAAGGTTTTTAAGTGCTTATCTCACACCAGCTCTCCTACTTCAATGAGTAGCATGAACATTAAAAAACAATTGATTGCCATAGATTGAAGACTAGTAAGGAGAATATTGTAATGGTACAGGAGTGAGTTATAAGAACCTGAGGAACGTGAATTAAGGGACTAGGAGTAAAAAAGGACCAGAAGGTACTCATCCTTTCTAGCCCTAGAACTTGATGACAGATTGCATGGGGAGGGCAAGGGAGAGGAATGTGAAAGCTGATTTTGGAGTTTTGATTGGGAAAATATTACTAACACACAAAAGTAAGTTGGTAGGAAGAACTGATTTGCTGAAAGGGATTTAATGATTGCAGTTTGGAAAATTTAGTTTGAAGAACTGAAACATCTTGGTGAAGATACCTGACTGGCAGTTTAAAACATGGGTTGTGAAGTTCAGGTTAAAATTGTTGTAAGATTTTGGATTATATTCATAGAATTGATATTTGAAACCACAGGTACTAAGAGATAGGGTATAGGCAGTGGACCAAAAAGAGCATGCACACAGACTCAGTGGATTTCCTCATTTAGTATAGGCAAAGAAAAAGAATGAAAGAAGAGGCAAGGTGGAATCAGGTAAAGGAGAGTGGGCTTATATGTAAGGAAAATATCACCCTGGTACTTGGGGAAGCCTTAATTTTGCAAAGGGAGTGGGTTTAGTTGCTAAGTCATGTCCAACCCTTTTGCTCTCATGGACTGTAGCCCACCAGGCTCTTCTGTCCATGGAATTCTCCAGGCAAAAGTACTGGAGTGGGTTGCCGTTTCCTTCTCCAGGGGATCAAACCCTCGTCTCCTGCATTGCAGGCAGATCCTTTACTGACTGAGCTACCAGGGACTGCTTGAAAAGGGCAATTACTTCTTTAAATTGAGAGTGAATGCAGAACTTGAAAAGAAAAAAGGTTTTAAAGTGGAGAGTGTGTGCTTTAGGAAGCTAGAGTTTGAAGGTAACTTCTCAAATAAGGTAGATGAGGTTATCAGCTGACTCAGAATAGAACAGATTGATCAGAGTTGAAGTTTTTAGTACCTCTGCAGGAATACAAAGTCAGCTTTAGAAGAATAAAAGGATTATCTAAAACTGGGCCAGGGGTGCGGGAGGATGTCTGGGGTGATTTTGTATTGGATTAAGATAGCATTGTTTTATGGATTTCCTTTCATTAACATCAGTAATTCTATCCAGGCACTAAATTTCTGTTTTATCTAATATTTATTGGACTGAAAGGAAAAAGTTAATTTGCAACCTCAAAAGTATGCATATTCAGAAATACTCTACCTGAACTGATACAACGAGCTAGAAAATGTGTTCTTAAAGTGACAGTTGGTCAATCGTATTTCCCTTGGAAGAGTGTAGATTTCCCAGCATTTTACTGACCTGTGCTAGCATCCTTTTCCGATAGATAAATATTTCTGGGGTCTGACAATGTACTTCAAAACTCCAGAGTATTCACTTAACTGAAACTTGGTTACCATTTACTTACCTATCATCCATGTGAGTGATTTAAAGATAAAAGATTGACTCAACTTGGGTAAAATCTGAACTTATTCTGTAGCCTACACCTGTTTCTAAGTCAATCTTACTGTGAGGCTGCACACAGAAAAAGTATTTGTCAAAAAAAGAGACTTATTTGTTTTGTTTTATTTAACAGGAGAGTCCCAGCCCTAGATAAATATGTCGTTGGCTCCACCTGCTGTACAGAGTGAAAATCAGCATCTGATTCTTTCACTTTAAATTTCTTCACCCTTTTTTATTAAGCTTGGCTAATTTTTATGATCATTTCTGAATGTTTACCTTCATTTATTCAGCAAATATTTATTTTGTCTCAGGAAGCATTCTAATGAGGGTGTTTTAGTTATACAAGAAAGACAGAAACAGTATCAGGTTGAACTTTATTCAGCTTCAGGCTCTGGCTTTTCTTTAACTGAACTTTGAAAAAGTAAGCACGTAATTGTAAGAAAAATAATATTAGTTAGAGACATTCTTTTCAAAAGAACATGTTCTTTTCCTCTATGTTGACTGTGAAAGGAGCTTTCATTTTTAAGCACCCTATTAATAGTGTGCCCACTTAAAAAAAATAAAAAACAAACAACAAAAATATTACCAGAAGCAAAGCTGGAGCTTTTGGATCTGAAACTCTTGATTTTGCACATAGGTTAGTTCTCATTATATTAGAAAAGACAGTGTTGCTTTTGTATGGACTGACAATTNCACCCTATTAATAGTGTGCCCACTTAAAAAAAATAAAAAACAAACAACAAAAATATTACCAGAAGCAAAGCTGGAGCTTTTGGATCTGAAACTCTTGATTTTGCACATAGGTTAGTTCTCATTATATTAGAAAAGACAGTGTGGCTTTTGTATGGACTGACAATTAATTGTTTGCTCTAACAGTTTGAGTCATCTAAATATCATTTTCCAAATGAGAAAATATTATAATATTTAAGGATGAATAGAATAAACATTTATTTTAGGACAAGTAGAATAAAAATTAATTGCAAATCATTCAATAAAGTAATCTCATTAGCATAATCATTCACCATGACTTTATGTTTGGCCTTGTAGTAGATGCGGTGGAAATTTGGAGAACATAGAGACCATTTTATAAGTCCACGTGATTTCTTTATGTGCAAAACGTTTGCAAACAATCAAGACCATGAACAAACATATAATTAAAATAACAAATGTATGAACATACGTAGTTGTTGAATTGATGCCAAAGAAAAAGAAAAGACTTAACGTTGCTTCAAAAGTCAGCCAAGATTAAAATTCCCAAATAAAAAAAATATTTATATGCTTGGTTAAAGCACCACTTACCAAAGTCGTTAAAATGCCTTTCTGTTGTATGTCTAAGTCTCCTTGGTGCACAGGAAAAGATACCTATGGACAGCTTTATACATCTCCTTTTAGCCATCACAAAATTTCATAGAATTTTATTCAGAATAGCATGAAACAACACAGTTATCTTTAAGGCATCATGCTTCTTAGTAATTATGAGTTTTATGTGTATTAAAAAGTAATATAGCAAACATAGCTCTAAGAATGATGAAATTTAAAAACCCCAGTTGAGGTACCATTTCACACCAGTCAGAATGGCTGCGATCCAAAAGTCTGCAAGCAATAAAAGCTGGAGAGGGTGTAGAGAAAAGGGAACCCTCTTACACTGTTGGTGGGAATGCAAACTAGTACAGCCACTATGGAGAGCAGTGTGGAGATTCCTTAAAAAATTGCAAATAGAACTGCCTTATGACCCAGCAATCCCACTGCTGGGCATATACACCGAGGAAACCAGAATTGAAAGAGACACAGTGTTCATTGCAGCACTGTTTATAATAGCTAGGACATGGAAACAACCTAGATGTCCATCAGCAGATGAATGGATAAGAAAGCTGTGGTACATATACACAATGGAGTATTACTCAGCCATTAAAAAGAATACATTTGAATCAGTTCTAATGAGATGGANCAAAGAGTTGGACATGACTGAGCAGTTGAACTGAACTGATAATGTTAAAACACAAGAAACAAACAAACAATAGAAAATAGACTTATTGCCCCAAAGCAGGGAAATTGTAAATCAAAGAATTTAAATTGCCTTAGGGAGCTATTAAAATTATATTTTCAAATGTTTTTTAGTTCTTATAAGGAAGGAATATATTTTAATAGGAAGCCATAATGGCGGAATGAGATAATTTAGAATATGATCTCACCTCTGTAAGAAATTGTACAGAAAAAAATGAGGAAAAATTATTTATTAAAATAATAATTAGCTATAAGAAACTTTTGAAATTCACTTATTCAAAAAATATTTTTAGAATAATTTATGCAGAAATTTTTACTATGACTATTATTGTCTCTATAATTGCTGTATTTTTATAAATGTTAAAATAAGCAACTGAGAGGTACATTACATTTAGATTGAAATTCTAATGATCTTACTTAAATCCTTATTATGTTTCAAACATCATTCTAAGGTGCTTTCAGGTACACTATCTCAATCAGTGTGTCCCTTATGAAATTAGTTGTCAGGTCTATTTGCTCCACAAGAATATTTTCCTTCTAAAGGAGCCATGAATCTGTTGATTGACAGAGTGATTCATATGTTCATGTATCCAGTCACCACCTATAAGTTGTTGAAGGGATTAGAAAATAGCCCCTGAAGAAATTTCCCAAAATTGGAAAGGTAAGAAAGCTTTTAAATGATCATAGGTCAGTGAACAGATTTTTGCTGTGATTAGATGTTAATTATTTTTCACTTTTAAGTAAATAGCTACATGAGTGTCAGCAATTTTGTCAGAGTTACTGTGTGTAAAGAGATTATGCACAGTAGCATTCAGTGGCAATCATAAAGTTCATTTATTGTATAAATGGTCTTTCTGCAAGATTTTGGAATTATTATAGTACTCTTGCCTGGAAAGCCCATGGATGGAGGAGCCTGGTAGGCTGCAGTCCATGGGGTCTCAAGGAGTTGGACACGACTGAGCGACTTCACCTTCACTTTTCACTTTCATGCATTGGAGAAGGAAATGGCAACCCACTCCAGTGTTCTTGCTTGGAGAATCCCAGGGGCAGGGAGTCTGGTGGGCTGCTGTCTATGGGGTCACACAGAGTCGGACACGACTAACGCAACTTGGCAGCAGCAGCAGCAGCATATTGTATTATTAATGTTTAAATGTATTATTAATGCATATATACATTATATATATTTAAATATATTCAGAGTTAATTTATTTTCTACACACAAAGTTAAAAGACACTTGCTCCTTGGAAGTAAAGCTATGACAAACCTAGACAGAGTTTTAAAAAGCAGAGACATTACTTTGCCGACAAAGGTCCATCTAGCAAACCTATGGTTCTATTAGTCATGTACAGATGTGAGAGTTGGACTATAAAGAAGGCTGAGTGCCAAAGAAATGATGCTTTCAAATTATGGTGCTGAAGAAGACTCTTGACAGTCCCTCGGACTGCAAGAAGATCAAACCAGTCAATCCTAGAGGAAATCATATCTGAATATTCATTGGAAGGACTGTTGCTGAAGCTGGAACTCCAATATTTTGGCCACCTGATGCAAAGAGCCGACTCATTAGAAAATACCTTGATGCCAGGAAAGGTTGAGGGCAGGAGAGAAGAGGACAACAGAGGATGAGATGATTGGACGGCATCACTGAATCAATGGACGTGAGTTTGAGCAAGCTCTGGAAGAGAGTGAAGAACATGGAAGTCTGGCCTGCTGCAGCCCATGATGTCGCAAATAGTTGGACACGACTTAGTGACTGAACAACAGCACCACATTTACTTATGAATAATTTTCATTCCACCTGCTGGCTCAAAGGGAATAAAAGGTTACAGAGTTGGTCTGACTAAAGGATCTTCTGGTCAGATTTTACGGCCTGCACACCCTGAAATTTCAGATCATGAGAGGACATTATCTGGGGAGGCAGTGCTTCCAAACCTCCAAGGAGACCACTGTGGCCAGCTCTCACAAGACAGAGATGTAGGCAGAGGTTTCCAGCTTGGAACCTGCAATGGGATTGTTAACAGTAACCGTGGGATATTTCTATAATGTCACAAAGCAGACACCTTTGTGTTGAGATAGCCTGGGATAGTTTTTGAGCAGGCCAGAGGGGAGGCACTGTACACGTCTTATTTCCACCACATACTGAAAAGCAAGAAAGTGACAAATGCTGCCTGTCCAAATAGCTTAATGTGCATTGTGTCTGCCATTTATTGAATGCCAAAGACCATTCTTAGTGATTCACACACAACAGTTCACTTACTTGTAACTAAACCATATAGGATAGGTACTATTACACAGGAAAAGGAACTTTTTTCTTTCTTTCTTTCTTTCTTTCTTTTTTAATAAATGAAGAAACTGAGGCTTTGAAAAGTTACTTGACCTAGATCATACAGTTAATAAATGTCTGAGCTGATATTCGTGCTCTGAATCCAACGGGTTCATCATAAAAAATGAATAATTTTTACACTGTAACTTAATAAATAAATATTTTTACAAGCTGATCTCATGGTGGCTTTTTTTTTTTTTAAGTTCTGGTGTGTTTTTAAAATATATATTCTTGGGATTTCCCTGTCAGTCCAGTGGTTAAGATTCCATGCTCCCAATGCCGGGGACACAGGTTGGATCCCTGATTGGGGAACTTAACATCTCGCATGCCACTAAGTGAGGCCTAAAAAAATATGTTTGTTTTTGGAAGTTGAAGGCATGGGAATACTCTATTAAGTGTGCATACTAAGTCGCTTTAGTTGTGTCCGACTCTTCACAACGCTATGAACTGAAGTCCACCAGGCTCCTCTGTCCATGGGATTCTCCAGACAAGAATACTGGAGTGGGTTGCTATGCCCTCCTCCAGGAAATCTTCACAACCCAGGGATCGAACCCACGTCTCTTTGTCTCCAGCACTGGCAGGCAGGTCCGTTACCACTAGCGCCACAATCTTTTAAAATATCTTAAACTAATTCCCTACCACTCTCCTTGCATTGATGCCAGCGGCTGGGGAATTCTGTCCTTCTTGCTGAACAAAAGTTGTGACCTACCTAGACAGCATATTAAAAAGCAGTGACATTACTTTGCCAGCAAAGGTCCATCTAGTCAAAGCTATGGTTTTTCCAGTAGTCATGTATGCATGTGAGAGTTTGACCATAAAGAAAGCTGAGCACCGAAGAATTGATGCTTTTGAACTGTGGTGTTGGAGAAGACTCTTGAGAGTCCCTTGGACTGCAGGAGATCCAACCAATCCCCCATCCTAAGGGAGATCAGTCCTGAGTGTTCATTGGAAGGACTGATGCTGAAACTGAAACTCCAGTACTTTGGCCACCTGATGTGAAGAGCTGACTCATTTGAAAAGACCCTGATGCTGGGAAAGTTTGAAGGTGGGAGGAGAAGGGATGACAGAGGATGAGATGGTTGGAAGGCATCACTGACTCAATGGACATGAGTTGGAGTAAACTCTGGGAGTTGGTGATGAATGGGAAGGCCTGGTGTGCTGCAATCTATGGGGTCGCAGAGTCCGTCTGACACGATTGGGCGACTGAACTGAACTGAGCTGCATTTTCAATGCTTACCACTAGAGGGAGAGATCAGACCATGGAGAGCAGCGGCAAGTCCACTAAGGAATTCCTTGGTCACCTCTTGCATTGGCAGCTGAAGTAGCCTGAGCAAGAAATTGAGGGGCCTTTGTTAATAAAACAGATGTCTTCTTGTTATCTGCAAGAGATGATTTTGCAATTCCAGTAAAGAGAAGAGCCAAGTTGTGGAGCGTTGACGTGAGAGCGGCTAATATGCTTAGTATTCCAGATTTGATCTTCTGCACTGTTGACATTTTAGACTAGACAATTCTTCATTCTTAGGGGTTGTTCTGTGCATCATAAGATGCTTCGCAGCATCCCTGGCCTCTTCCTGTTGTTGTTTAGCCGCTAAGTCGTTTCCAACTCTTTTGTGAACCCATGGACTGTAGCTCACCAGTCTCCTCTGTTCAAGGGATTTGCCAGGCATTTATTATTTTCTTCTCCAGGCGATCATCCTGACCCAGGATGAACTCGTGTCCCTGCATTGCATGTAGATTGTCAACTGCTGAGTCACCAGGGAAACCCCAGCCTCTACCTACTAGATACCGGTAGCACTCTTTTCGCAACGGTGAAAATCAAAAATGTACAGACATTGCCAGATGTCCCTGGGGCAGAATTGCCCCTAACTGAGAATCACTGTCTTAGAGATCCAAAATTTCCTGAAGACTTGAGTCCTCAAAGATAAAGAAAATATTTATTTTTCCTGGTGACTGGGAAATCTGGGCTTCTTGGCTGGGGTTCCTCAATTCAAGGCTATACATGGAAAAATGAGGTTAGTCCCTGTTTATAAAAGACGTATGGATAAAGGACAGCATTGTAACACCCATCAAAGTGGCTAAGAATGCAAGAAACAGTTTGAAATTTTGCAATTAGGGAGAAAAGAATAAGAGTTGATTCCAGAGGGGTTACAGAGATGATGTTAGGGAAGAAGGAGTTATCAAATTCTGAAGCAAAGCCCAAGCAAACAACAACAAAAATGAGGCAAAGCCTTCCCCAAGGGGAGAACTCTTTAAGAGACATCTGTATGCACAGTAAAGGATTAAGTTCTTTGAACAAATTCAAATGTTTGTCCTACAAGCTTTCTTTTCCAGTATTTTCTGTCTCACTTGCTAGTACTATTGTGCAGGGCTAGAAGCCCTGGAGTCATCCTTTGCAGTCTCTCTCTTTCAGGAAGGAAGTGATTTAAAGTGGACTTCCCTGGTGGCTCAGACGGTAAAGCGTCTGTCTACAATGAAGGAGACCCGGGTTCAATCCCTGGGTTGGGAAGATCCCCTGGAGAAGGAAATGGCAATCCACTCCAGGACTATTGCCTGGAAAATCCCATGGACAGAAGAGCCTGGTAGGCTACAGTCCATGGGGTTGCAAAGAGTCGGACATGACTGAGCGACTTCACTTCACTTGCCTATCGATTAGACACATTCTTGACGCACAGAACCTAGTTTATATTGAGAGTTGTAGTGAACCCTCTGCACATGCCAGTAGGCTAGCAATAACTTCCTTACTTGCAAGAATGAAAGTCCAAAAATAACCCAAAAAGTTTAGTCAAGAGGAAAANGGACATGACTGAGCGACTTCACTTCACTTGCCTATCGATTAGACACATTCTTGACGCACAGAACCTAGTTTATATTGAGAGTTGTAGTGAACCCTCTGCACATGCCAGTAGGCTAGCAATAACTTCCTTACTTGCAAGAATGAAAGTCCAAAAATAACCCAAAAAGTTTAGTCAAGAGGAAAACTACATTAGTATTTTAGATTTGGTGCAAGAGGAAGCACCAAACTTGTAGAGCAAATGAATCCAAAGCCCGATGTAGTATATAGAAGTTCGTATATTGTCAAGAGCTCTGGTTTTATCAAAAGCATTATCCATGGGTCCTGGGTCTTGACATCAACAGGTCAGTTATTGTTTCTCCTGGTACGCTCAGGTCCTCCCTTTGGTGGACAGCTATCCATTCACTTCTTGAAAGGATAGCTTAGACTTAAAGGAATTTAATCATAGGATGGTACCTGTGCTTGCCTATTACTTTTGTTAGATGAAGTACCCATCCTATTCAGATATTAACTACTGTAGAATGTTAACTACTAACAAATAGAAAAATCTCCCCCACCCC